>BMAU01016980.1:0-288079 GCA_019973935.1 Trichonephila clavipes | reverse complement strand
ACAGGTCCCGATAGCCGAGTTGGCAGAGCGTTGGACTGAACTTCCTCAGGTCTCGGGTTCGAATCCCGGCCCCGGCAGATTTATCCAAAGACTGGAATTTTGTTCTCGTTTTTAATGTATTGTTTCTCTAGGTTCTAGATGAATCCAGATCATTCTTTAGAGTGCATACTGGGTATTTCTCGAATATTCCGAAGTGTATAAAAGCAGAGTTCATCGCCAGTTGGGCATGTTCTCAGTCAGTGTTGTATCGAGCTCCCAGCGTTAGAATAAATCTAATTGTTTGTTTAATTGAACTCTGTGTACTTCTTTAGAACTCCGTGACAAGTTTGGTGGAGGCGCCGGGTATAATTACGTCAAACGTGGATAATAGCGACAACCTTCGCAGGAGCCTCCGGTTAAGAGGATTATCCCCGAATTCGGACTGTTAAAAGAAAATAGTAGAAAGAGGACAAAAATGCAGACCGAGCAAGAAGCCAAGCCCGCTGTAGTAACACATTCGTTACAGCAATGGAGGAGCCCATCGACCTTCCGAGGAGCGCCTGGGGAAGACCCTCTCAAATGGCTTAAAGAGTACGATCGAGTAGCCAACTTTAACAAGTGGGATGACATGATGTGCCTGGCTAACGTTTATTTTTTCTTGACGGTACTGCGAGACAGTGGTATGTCAACAACGAAGACGCCTTAGATTCCTGGGAAGCGTTTAAAAATGGACTAAGTGGACTTTTCGGTGACCGTCAAAAATATACCAGAAGGGCAGAAGAACAACTAAAATGCCGAGCCCAGCGTTCAGGCGAGAGTACACAGTCCTACATACAAAGTGTATTAGGACTTTGCCAAGAGGTAAATCCTCTGATGAGAGAAGACGAAAAAGTGTCACACCTAATGAAAGGTGTTGCTGAGGATATTTATCAGGCCCTGTTGACGAGAGAAATCAACGACACAGCAAGTTTTTATCAAATGGTGCAACTATATCGAAGATATGAAGCAGAAGAGGTTGGTCGACCGAGATTTGAAAGGCTTCCAAACGTCGTACCGGTTGCATCCTGACGGATGAGACTGATTTGGTCTCTCTTATTCGCACAATCGTACGAGAAGAAGTCCATTGACTAGTTAACCAGACGCAAGAATCTTTGGACTCCGATCCCCAATTCTTAGAAGAGATCGTTCAAGACGAAGTTGAAAGGGTTTTGGCCCCAGTGTCAACAAAACCTACAGAAACTAGACCACGACCAACATACGCCGCTGTAATCCAGGAAATACAGAGCTCCTGTTCAGAAATTCCCACCTGAACCAAGAAAACAGATGTGTGGAGAACGGGTGACAACAGACCTGTTTGTTTCCACTGCGGACGTCCTGGACATGTAATGCGCTACTGCCGAGAGAAAGGCTGTCTTTGACAACTCTCGAAACCGCCGACGGAACTTCGACGACGTTGGCACTGAAGAAGAAATACGCCGACCAAACTCTTCTCGCCGTTTTACGCCAAGTCCCACGAGAGGCCGATCCCCAATACGTCGTTACAGATCCCCGTCACCATGTCGCCGATCCAGTCAGTCGCCAGGCCGTAGGAGCGAGGAAAACTAAAGAGAGCGACCTTCCAAGGAGGTAAGGCCGCGTGTACTGGAAATCCTCCGTCGACCGCCAAGATGACTGGTAACCAACTAGACGTAATCATAGATAAGAAGCCGATACGTGCTCTAGTAGATTCTGGGGCATCGTTTTCTGTCATATCCGATAATTATCGCCGATTTTTAAAGAAAGTTCTGTTTGCTGATGCCAAGAGCGTTATGCTGAAAGTTGCGGATGGAAATTTTGTTCGGCCGATAGGGAAATGTGTTTACGACGTATAAACAATCGAGAACTGCCTTTTGAATTTATTGTTTTATCACATTGTAGCCATGACGTCATCCTAGGATGGGACTTTTTAGAGGCGTCTCAAGCCGTTATAGACTGTGGACAAAATGAACTTGTTCTAGAAGACATCTGTCGAGACTCCACAGCGCCTGACGCCTGGAATTTGTATGCCACCAGAGACTATACACTTAAGCCGCATTCTTTAACTAGAATAACAGTATCAGGATATCAAACCCGAGGAGACATAAATGTAGTTCTAGACGGCAGCAAACATTTGCTCTTCGAGAAAAATATTGCTACACCGTCCATGGTATCCACATATCGTAACGGAAAAGTGATGTCTGGGTTACCAACCTGCAGTTCGAAACCAAATCATACCTAGAGGAATGTGCATAGGCCAAACTGAACCACTAAATGAAGGGCATCTATGTGTTATTTCCGACACATCGGGTTGCTTGGATGACCAGCAAGAAACTTCGGAGTCACAGATGAATTGTTCGTTAATGATGTCACCCGAGTTAAGTGACGAACAGAGAAACAAGCTATCCGAACTACTCGGAAATTTTCTGGGCTTTCACGAAGACCGACAAGTCGACAGCCGCGAAGACGAATGTGAAACACAGGATTTTTACTGGTGATCATGCTCCAATCAACCAACGAGCCTACAGAGTCTCGCCGACTGAAAGACGCATCATTCATGAAGAGGTCCAGAAAATGCTTGATGAAGGTATCGTCCAACCCTCTGAAAGTCCTTGGTCATCACCCGTTGTGCTCGTAAGAAAAAAGACGGTAGTTGGCGTTTTGCGTCGATTATCGCAAGCTGAATAGCGTCACGAAAAAGACGTTTATCCTCTGCCTCGTATTGACGATACGCTCGACTGTCTGAAAGGTGCCATGTTCTTTTCTTCCATGGATCTCCGATCTGGTTATTGGCAAATAGAAATAGACGAAGCGGATCGTGAAAAGACGGCATTTATTACCGCCGAAGGCTTATACGAGTTTAAAGTCATGCCGTTTGGTCTCTGTAATGCACCTGCGACCTTCGAGAGAATGATGGACAATTTGCTACGCCATTTTAAATGGACTATGTGTCTTTGTTACCTAGATGACATAATAGTGTTCTCAGAAACTTTTGAAGACCATCTTATACGATTAAGACTTGTTCTAAAATGTCTTCAGGAAGCTGGTCTTAAATTAAATTCAAAGAAGTGTCTTTTTGCTGCCCAAGAAGTAAAGATTCTAGGCCATCTTGTATCTAGTAATGGCGTTCGTCCCGATCCCGACAAAATAAAAGCCGTAAGAAATTTTCCCACTCAAAGAATATACGTGACATACGAAGTTTTCTTGGCCTTTGTTCATACTTTAGAAGATTTATTAAAGGTTTCTGTTATCTCGCCGAACCTTTGCAGTCGTTGCTGAAAAGTGGCGTGGAGTTTCATTGGGGTCCTGAAGAGGTGGAAGCATTTAACAGTCTTAAGAAAGCACTTACTTCGGATCCAGTATTGGGGATGTACGACGAAAGAGCTTCTACAGAAATCCATACTGATGCAAGCGGGTACGGTATCGGAGCTGTCCTAGTACAAATTCAGAATAATGTCGAGAAAGTTATAGCATACGCTTCTAGAACTCGGACAAAAGCCGAAAAGAATTATTCCACCACAGAAAGGGAATGTCTTGCCATCGTATGGGCTACCAACAAATTCCGGCCGTACATATTCAGAAAACACTTTACTGTTGTAACTGACCATCATTCCTTGTGCTGGCTCATGAATTTAAAGGATCCTTCAGGGAAGGCTTGCCAGATGGGCCCTCCGACTTCAAGAGCATGATTTTGACGTAAAATATAAAACCGGTAAGAAACATAGTGACGCCGACGCTCTTTCGAGAAATCCAGTGGAAGAGGAAACGGAAACACCAGACAAATTTTTAGCAGTCACGACGAGTATGAACCTTGCGATGGAACAGAAAAAGATCAAGACCTTGCGAAATTAAAACTTTTGAGCAACTCATCCAAAAACGAAGAATTCAGATTCATCGACGGTATCCTTTGCAGGAAGAATTTTGATCCAGATGGAAAGTTGTGGTTACCAGTCATTCCTAAACATCTACGAGCAGACATACTAAGGCACTTTCATGACGCCCCCACACCGCAGAACACCTTGGTTTCGCGAAAACTTATGACAGGATTCGCAAGAGATTTTACTGGCCGGGAATGTATCGAAATGTCGTTCGGTATGTCATGCATTGTCGGGAGTGCCAAAGGAGAAAATCCGTTCCTCAACGACCACCTGGACGTTTAGTTCCCATCCCTCCAGCTATAGCTCCTTTCCATCGCATTGGAATTGATCTCCTTGGGAGATTTCCAAAGTCTGCTCATGGAAACAAATGGATAATAGTCTGCACGGATTACTCAACGCGATATGCAATAACAAAAGCCTTGCCGACAGCCGAAGTCGACGAAATAGCGAAGTTCTTACTTGAAGAAATTGTCCTCAGGCATGGAGCTCCTCGAGTAATTATCACAGATCGTGGAGCCGTCTTTCGATCCAGACTTGTTTCCTCTCTCGTCGACTTGTGTAACATTGATCATCGTTTCACAACGGCGTATCATCCCCAAACAAATGGACTGACGGAGCGCTTCAATAAGACCTTGGCCGACATGTTGTCAATGTATGTGGATGTAGAGCAGAAAAATTGGGATGAAATTCTACCATTTGTAACCTTCGCTTATAATACCGCTAAACAAGAGACCACAGGTTTTACGCCGTTCTATTTACTTCATGGTCGTGAAGCGGAAACGACACTAGATACAATGCTACCATTCTGTCCTAACGATTTTGATGACAATAACATCACCAAGATAGCAGCCAGAGCCGAAGAATCACGACAGCTAGCCCGAGTGCACACTCTGAGAGCTCAAGACAAAGATCGTCGACGTTACGATTCCAAACACCAAATGGTATCCTACGCTCCCGGAGATCTCGTATGGATTTATACTCCAGTGAGAAAAGTCGGTCTCTCGAAAAACTCTTAAGAAGGTATTTCGGACCGTATCAGGTTCTACGCCGTTTATCAGCCGTGACTTACGCAGTACAAGATTTTGATCCTGCTTCACGAAAAAAGAAAACTAAGAGAAGTTGTCCATGTACTGCGTATGAAACCGTACCATGATCCCGCCGAGCAAATCGAAACCGAGGATATTCCTCCCAAAGAATCATACAAAGGACCCATCACTCGTTCCAGAATAAAGACCCTTGAACAAAATGACAGCGGGGCGCTGTCTTCTTTTTCGAGGGAGCAATGCCACGCATAATTTGCTACAGGTCCCGATAGCCGAGTTGGCAGAGCGTTGGACTGAACTTCCTCAGGTCTCGGGTTCGAATCCCGGCCCCGGCAGATTTATCCAAAGACTGGAATTTTGTTCTCGTTTTTAATGTATTGTTTCTCTAGGTTCTAGATGAATCCAGATCATTCTTTAGAGTGCATACTGGGTATTTCTCGAATATTCCGAAGTGTATAAAAGCAGAGTTCATCGCCAGTTGGGCATGTTCTCAGTCCAGTGTTGTATCGAGCTCCCAGCGTTAGAATAAATCTAATTGTTTGTTTAATTGAACTCTGTGTACTTCTTTCGAACTCCGTGACAATATAATGGTTGCTTCAGAAATTCGCGCAAAGTTCAAAAGTTCGTAATAACAGACGTAAAGATGATCGGAAAAATTGCTGCTAGTGCAAAAAGGAAGAAATGTACAGTGGACTTTTTTCCCTGTAAACAAGTTTCAAAAAGTAATCGAAAGAGGGCGCTCACCCGTCATAACGAGATCTTTATGTAAATAAAGCTTATGAGACTTTAATATAAATTAGGCTATTGAGACCTTTATGTAAATTAGACTATTAGTTGTTGTTTTGGCTAATCCGCCTGTCTGACGTAGTCAGATCGAGACCCACAAAATTCATCGTAGCAAGGGGCTAGAAGTATTCCTGTCAATGGCCTTGGCCTTCAGCACCATGCAGGTGTGACAGTACAAATTAGCTCGTTGAAATTCTCTGAAGGGACGATAGATGGCGGAACCACCTATCTCCACCTCTCCAATTTAGACATGGAATTGAAGGGGAGGGAAATATTCTCCAGTCCCCTGCACTCGTAATTCAGCCCACAAGACTTTCGGACCCACTGATTTAACGAGTACGTACTCCGTGTGTGCTCGGAGGGTATTTGGTGTCATCGGGCATCGAACCCAGGCCTTCCGGTCTGGAGTCCGATGCTCTAACCACTAGACTACTAACGGCTCCAAGGCTATTAGTAAAACACCTGACTGGAAAGGGATCCGTCAGTTGAAGTACCCTCCATGTTTTTTTTACGGGATCGAGCGTATCTAATCAAACTTTTCTACAGATAATAGTGAATCCACAACTCTTGAGTTGTGAATGCTTCACGCGGAAAAAGATTGAAAACGCAAAAACGCATTATTTCCTTTATTAGGATTTGGAATTTAGTACAATATTTTGCGGAAACCTGGAATTTGTAAGATCGTTCACAAAGTGACAAATCATTCTTGAGCGGGATCACGTAAATGTGAATCAAAGTGTCATGAACGATTTTGCAACGAAGACATCAACGGAGGATAGCAATGTTCTTGAAAGTGGGAGAAAAACGGGGATTGTGTGTGGAACCATAGATTCGACGAATTCTGTAACAACTATTGTATCTGTATCCGTAACAAAGCCAGGCACTTTTCTCCAGTTATTACCTTAAGGTTAAGGCAGCGTTTCTCAAACTGCGGGGTGACACTTTGGGGGGGGGATAGGATAACTCAACGAGGAGGAGCGAGCATAGTGAAAAGTAGAAAACAAAAGATTATTTTTAAAAAACTACTAATTTACTGAAAGTAAACAAACAAAATACATTCTGACATAACAAAAAAATAAAATACACATTTACACTGATGTTGCTGTTGTTGTCGCATTTTTCTCGAAGGGAAGGAATGAAAGTTGCCAGAGCCTGAGGCAGGTTGAACTTCTAAACGATAGATGGCGACACCACCTATTTCCACCTCCACAATTTAGGAATGGAACTGGAAGGGAGGGAAGCATTCTCTTGCCCTCTGCCCCTATGGTTTCTGCTGTGGTCAACCACAAGACTTTCAGACCCACTGATTTAACGAGCATATACTCCGTGTGTAATCGGAGGATATTTAGTAAAATCGGGCATCGAGCCCAGGCCCTCCAGTAGGGAGTTCGATGCTCTAACCACTAGGCTACCCACATTTACACTGATATAATACACTTACAAATGTATCAGTACTGCACAAACTTATCTTGAAAATTTGTTCATTTTATAATTTATAACTATGGTTTATAATTAAAAGTTACCGCTCCTCAAAGCCACTGTTTTCCACGAAGGTGTGCGTATGGGATATATTGGGGGGACTGCGAAGAAAAAAAATAAATAAGCAAATCCTCTGAAATAAGTAAATCCTTCGCAAACACTATCCGGGTTCTTTTATTGTATTCCAAAAACCTTCAGAATAATTTTATGGATAGAAGTGCATCGAAAGGAACGTACTTCGTAAAGACGTATACATATACGCGTATACTTCGTAAACATGTATTCTTAAAGACGTTCGATAAAAATAATACTTTGGCTGAGCGAGACGTTTATATACGCCGGTAGCACTTAAGAGAGTTAAGTCGTATTGCAGTTTTAGCATCAAAATATAGTATTATTGATTTCAATGCATTGTTATTGTATGGAGGGGGTGGGCGATGAAAATTGTGATTGAATGTTGGGTCGCAAATATTGAAAGTTTGAGAAGCACTGCCGTAATGTATAAATGCAAGACAAAACTTTGCTACATTGACTCTGGCGCAAATGGAACGTAACCCGCAATGGTCTCCAAACTTCAAGTGAACTAACTGATGAAGGCCACTTTTCGCTGTATATGGTGACTTGAATGCACTAAACAATTGTATGTGGGCGACGTCACATTCTCGTTAGTACCTGAACCACCCACTGCATTCTCCTCATGTGACTGTTTGATGTGGTTTCAGAGAATCTTTTATTTGGGTCCTTTTCCTTCTTTTTTTTTTTTTTTGCATCCAGCAAGAAAGTCTGTACGGTCATTGCAACACGGCATCTAAAGCTTTTGCGTGACCACGTTGTACCAGCATTACAGGAAAGACATGCGGTAGCCTGTTGTCCCCTTCATGCAGGATGGTGCTCAGCCTACACAGCACGTGAGGTGAAGACGTTCTTGTTGGAAGCATTTACTGAAGACCGAGGGAAAGTCGCGGTTTTACGTTCTGAGCCTTGCACGATCACTAGACTTCACCCCCGAGAGATTTTCGGTTGTGGAGATACTTAGAGTTTCATGTGTATCGGAACTTTTCAACTACTTAGATGTACCAAAACTGGCCATTCGAAATACAGTCACTGCCATCCACGGCGACATGCTAAACTCCTTTATAATGAGTGTCATGATGCTCCTAACTTTCTTATTGCCTTGAGATCGTGGTCCTGTTGAATATCTGTTACCACATAAAACTGATTTTCTGTTTCAGTTTGCTTAATTTGCATAAAACATCTCAGTATGAATGTGGGCGCCCCCTTTCGGTTACTTTTGGAATCCAATGTCATTCTTATTCTTTTGATGCGAACAGAAATTCTTTTCAATCATTACTTAACCTCTTGCTATGCATTGTGCGTTTGAAAAGTTCGATGTATGGTCCAGTATCTCAACGGTATAATAAAGGAGAAGTTTTTGTGTATCCAGAAATAAGTTGAAAAGTACCAGTTAGAATTAATTACAAAACTTGCTTTTAAGAGTAAATTCATTCTTTGAACATGTATGTTAAAGGTACGGTCACAACATTTTGAAGGAATGAATCAGGATAACACCTTGCACCGATTACTAAGATGAAGCTTTGTTTATTGAACACTGGAGGTTTTTTTACCTGTAACTCACAGATCCGATATGATTAAGCTATTTCTTGCTTTAACGTGACATACCTTTCTTGATCATTCATTTTATTTTCTTTGACCAAGTGTCTGTGTGAATTTACTTCTCTTTTCTTTTCACCCTCTAGGAAATAGATAAAGGGAAAGTTTTGATGACCCAGTGGTAATTCACGAGAGCATGACAAGGCACTGTGATTGATTCTCGAAGAAATCTTTTCTGATAACATCCCAAAGTTTTTAGAGTTGTCAAAAGTATGCTGTGAAAAATGGCTAAGAGAGAGAGACAGAGACTATTTTGAAGGCCGTTAAGGTAATTTTTATGCATTTTCTTTTCGTTTGTGAATTGATAATAACAGAATTTTAAGCGTATCAAGTGTTTCATTCAATAGCAAATAAAAAAAATGGTTCATAACTTTCCCCATGAAATTTTGCTATATAATAAATTTTAATATCAATTAAGTAGCAAATACAGGAACTAATTCAACGTATCAGAACTGCGTACTTTTTAAGTAGACTTCAACGTTTCCTTATACGTACTAGAAAACCAAATATGTATCATTATTTCAATGTAGAGGTAAGAGTTAATGTCTTTTAAAACTTTATCGTAAGTAAATCACAATTAGAAATTCATTTATTTTTACAAAAAAATATAGCATCAAATTCCTTTTGTTTATCTTAAAAATAAGCAGAAATTAACGTATTTAAATTTTGAATCCATTTTCCAAACATACGCATATATCTTGTTAAATGAGGAAATATTATATTTTTTCTGGGACTTTTAAAATATTGTAACATATTTTACTCCTCTATGGTCAAATTAAAATTACTTACATCTTTATTTCTATTTAAAAAAATAGAAGCTCATTTCTTATTAATTTCAATGTATATCTATTTCTTTCTCTTTCTCTGTCTCTCTCTGTCTCATATACACTCATATAAATAATGAATTTCTCAGGAAATTGCCACTACCAAACTATTTTGGATGCAAAGTATCATTCACGTGGGAATACTTTTCAAAAAACCAGTTTATAGAACAAAAACCGTGCAACTCCGAGGGATATATTTTCTTTCGTCTCTTTGAAACAGATCTAGTAATTTTGAACAGTCGCTGAAATGTACTTCATTGTTAAACTTTGCCATTATAAAAATAAAATAGTCCATGAAAGCGATTGTGTCGGGTTTGCATAGAAAAAAAAGTAAAGAAAATGTGCCAACTCTAAAGTAATATTATTGAAATAACGTTGTCACTGTTGTAAAAAGGCAAGACTGTTTCCGAGAATGCTTCGAAGAGTGAATTGTATTGAAATCTTTAAAAAGAGCCTAGAATTTTATACACATTCATAGTTAAGAGACAGGTGTAGCTATTTTTCAAATTATATAGCACGTAATCAGTAAAAACGCGTACATATACCTTTCAAGTTTAGAATTCGATTCTCATCGGCATAAATTTAGGCAAAGTAATGAATATATTTTTATTAAATATTTGTAGAACTTCAGAAATGGTTTGAATTAATTGACAACTGTTGATTATATAATACTTCTACTAATCCTAAATTCCTTTAGTATTTGGTCATTTTAAAATTATAAAAAAATCGCAACTTTTTTTATAAAAAATTCAACTGCTTACTTTTAGTGTCGTCGCAATATAGTGCAACTCGATAGATATTTGCTGAACACTATTTCGAAACTTGTTCAATTGTAAGACGACAACCTGAGATGATGTTTCCCTGTCTCTTAACTACGACATAATAGCCATGTGAGGAATATCTAGCCTAGTTCAATTTCAGTACACAGTATTTTACATAACTACTGTGCAATCAGGACTCGAATTTATCGGCTTGCATTGCTTTCACCGCCATTAAATTTCCGGCCATGTCTATTCGGTTTCCACATTACTTTGGTTTTAATGCTATACATATATACAATTTGCATTTCGTATATCTGTAGTATTCGAAGAATATGCTTGATTTCCAAGGTAGATAAAAATTATTATGCACTAGAACTCGCACCCGTTTCGTTGGATATATCGTGATGTGTGTTTATGACTCTCTCTCTCTCTCTCTCTCTCTCTCTCTATATATATATATATATATATATATATATATATAATTTAAGTTATCGATATCTATTTAATAATTTAAAATTTATGTTTGATAATCTATCTTTTTCCTTAAAAAATCTGCTACTTCTACTTTTTATAATGAACATCCAATAAATATAAGAACATTTAAAATGTAATTTGTATTGGACTCTAAATGTTAAAGTACAACTGATTTTTTGCATCTAGATTGAAAATGAATCTTTGTATAAAAACAAAGTTGGAGGAAATGTGCATTAAGCTGTTATTTATTAAACGCATCATATGAATCTACATAAATTTAATGTAAAAATAAGTTCCAACAAAAAAAAGGCATTCTTCGTGGAAAAGTCCATTCTTGGAGTGCATCACATTTTTATGCAGTAAAATGTCACAGAAACATTACAAAAAAAAAGGGTTTAATAAGGAAAGTGTCTAACTCTAATTTGAATGCATTGGTGACATCGACTTTGCATGCTGTCGATTAAGTTGCCAGACACCAAAATGGGAAGAGAACATCAGACACGGAGTAAGTCTTTTTCATCATGCAATTACCTTGGAGGAGGATTTAAAGCAGCTTGGACCACCTTTTTAGAGAGTTTCAAAGATGTTCTATCGGATTCAGGCCTAAAGATTCCTTTGGCCCCAAACTGTGACACTTATGATAGTCTTCAACAACATCAGCCCAGTAAGGTCATGCAACATCATCCCTCAGAATGAAAACGCTATCAATAGCACCAGCATATAGGCGGACATGTGGTTCAAGGATTTCATCCCGATATCTCACACCACTCAGAGTTCCTCCATGGAACACCTGCAGATCAGTGCGACCACCAAGTGGGATCCTTGCCCAAACCATGATTCCACCACCTCTATAACTATATCTTTCAATAGTATTAGAATGAAGGTACCCAGTGTGTTGTTCCCTCCAAATCAGCAGACTCCCTGAATCTTTCTCCAGTGAGAATATGGACTCGTCTGTAAAGAGCCCAGAAGACCATTGCTGTAGGGTAGTGGCGCAACGGAGAGTAATAGGGCTCCCCTGCAAAGTCCGGGTTTCAACCCCAAGCCGGGTCTTACAAGGGATTTCGAAACCATAACATGACATAGGCTTAGGACTCCATAGAAGTCTGAGCCCTGCCACGATACGAGAATTGAGGGGGTGTGCGTTACGACACTGCTGTAGTGCCAGGTAACTGTTATCTTGCCCACGATAAGAGGAGCCTTTTTCTGTCGTCTACAACTGTGTCTTCCAGTAGTATTGGATTGATGATGCGTTGTTTCTTCTAAATCAGTAGACTCCCTAAATCATTCTCTAGTGTGAATCTGAAATCGTCGCTGAAAAGCACAGAAGACCATTGCTATCGGGCCAGAAAACATGTGCTCTTGCTCACGATAAGTGGGCCTTTTTCTATCGTCCGTTGAGGAGCACAGCACAACTGGTCATCTTGCATAGAAACATCCATTGTGAAAACGTCTTCACTCCGTTGTGTAGCGAAGATTCTTCTCCCTGATGCTTCAAAGTAGTCTGCAACCAGCTGCGGTAGAGTAGAGGTTCTCCTTCGAGCGAAACAGATAGAAAATGGTCTTCTACAAGTGTTGTAGCTCGTGGTAAGCCTGGTACATGTCCTTTGGACACACAATCTTCGGATTGATAATGATTTCACAATCGTTTGACCCCACTGCGAGACATCCATCCGACTTCTTGCCACCTTAACGAATCGGGAAAACGACTTCTCCCAAACATTACTTGACTGCAGTGACTTATGTCAACGAAACTGCTAACAAAAATCGATAAGTAACAAAATTTACACTCAAAGTTACGAAAACTTGAGATACTAGCATATTTTTCTCAAACTTATATATAACTTCTTTTCTATCGTTTTTTGTACAAGTTTCTCTAAAGCTTATTATTGTTATTTATATAAACTACAAATTTTATTGTTACTGCTATTTTTTTATTGTGAGCTTCGGAACACATGTTGTGCCTTAAATCTTGGAGGCCAATGTATATACACAGACAATGGATAAAAGAAAATAATAAAATAAATACAGTACAAGGATGAAAAAGTTTAGCAAACTAATTGAAATACACTAGAGCAGTGGTGTCCAACCACCGGTCCGTGGATCAAATACTACTGGTTCGCACAAGAAACATTAAATTATTTCCATTTTAGTTACTGCGGTATATTTTTCTTGAGTTATGGCTACTTTTTATGAAAATCACTTTATATTCCTTGTTAAATTACTTTATATTCACTTTTGGGTGTAGCTATATTTTATTTTAAAGTCAAGATTAAATACAATTAAATTAAAATTATTAAATCAAAACAGTCTACAATATGAACAATCAACGTCCTCACAGCGAGCCACGGTAAAATTATCCAACGTTGACCGGACACTGCACTGTAGTATTGTCAAAACAATGTTTTTGAAAATACTGAAATATGGGTGCTTATATTAAGAAGTTTTATGCTTATACGTCTAAACATACGAATTAAAAATAAAAGATTTTATTAATATTCATTGTAACCTGTAATAAATAATCAAACTTGTACTTATACTTCGATATAGAGGTAAATTCGACTGCGTATGAAATGACCAAGGATAATATTCTTCTCTATATATAATAACGAAAATAACTTTTTTTTAAAATTTCAAAATTATTCATTACGTACGCTTATTTAAAGAAAGAATTTATTTTCAGTTTATGTGAAAATTATTACGTAGTTATATATGCATTATAGCAATCACGAAAAGTTTTTGCTTACCTTTTACCTGGTATCCACGTACATGGTGCCTCAATAAAAAGATATACCAGCTTCGGTGGAATGTACTAGGCTTGCAATGGTAAACCACCAATCCGCAGCCCATTAGAAATAAAAAAAAATGTTTCATATTACAAGTAAAAATCAACGAGTTTAAACCTCATAATCGCGTCTTGAATTTGCCTCTAAATTTATTGATATTAATAAAGGAAATTATTTTAAAGGAAGTTAAAATTATATAGAAAATCTGCATTTGTGTAAATATATGGGATAACCATAAAAATGTTTATACGTGTTTGTTAGAATTGATGCGGTATTAAATTGATAGCTTCCATTACTTCCCATTATTTAATAATACTTTGCAGTTCTTATTTTTTATAAGAGATAAATACAAAATATTACCATAATCCAAATAATTAAGAAAAGTACATCCCTGGAAGAAGAAAAATAAAACTTCCAGATTTTCCGATAGCGTAAAATCTGGTTTAATTATCAGAACTAGAAACACAAGAGGGACAAAAAACCTTTCTCCGCTCATCTGTATCGATTGCGCTTTTCCTTAGAGAAGCAATCACTATTCTAACACAATCCATTATGCACAGAGAATGAGAAGATCTACATCTCTATCAAAAGCTGATGTGAATTCTGATTCGTTCATAAAATAAAAAACCCGTAACACCAAAAAATATATTGTTAATTAAAAATCGGAATTTAACGAGGTAATTTGGACTATTCTTTTGTAAACGAAGGGATTATAATTAATAGCATCAGCTTGAATGTAGAAACATATCAGATTAATATTAATTTTATTTTCATTATCATTCCATTTCTATTGTGAAAGATTTCTATCAAGTGATTATGTAAGTTACACTGTTACAAATGGGAAGTCGTTATAGTTAATAAAAGAAAGAAAGATGATAAAGGCGGATTAATTAAGAACAAAGGATATAATACAAGTAATAATATATACCATACGTACATCATTAAGACCTTAATTATTTGGATAGTTTGTCTTTTGGTAATGTTATCGTAGAAATTACAACCTTCCTTAATACGAAGACTTGAACTGTGGACTTTTTATTTGTTAACAAATATGAATATTTAAAAAATTTAAGGAATAATTTGCCTCCAAAATGTGGAATCAATGAGTGTGTATTAACGTAGCATTATAAAGCGCAACACGAGATCTAATTGTAATGTACCTCTCAATTCTGAACCTCGATCGAGTGGCAACACTGCTCCAACGGAAGTACTTTGACCCACGACAGATTGAACGTGCATCGGCTCTACACAGCGGTTCTTCAGTGGTACTAGGGCTCGAACTCATGACACGCCAGCCACGGCTACAGCGGCCATAATTCGTTGTGAAATGAGTGAATGAATATTTACATCGCACTGTTCAGCTACACTAAGGCTATTGGTGACGGACCTGGTAATTTTGAACCATGATCAGGTGACGAGGACGACACCTGAGCTGGTATCCCCCTTTCCTAACTACCACACCACACCAACCACTTTTTAGCTCTCGACAGATTTAAGGTGCATCGATAAGACCACAAAGAGTCTTCAGCGGTACCAGGCTCGAACTGATGACACGCCGGCCACGAGTCCGTTATCTTGATCACAAGGCTACCGCGGCCACACGAACAAGCTTAAGGTATCCGAACACGTTCGGAGCACTTTTTAACAAAATAACATATTTAAACATTATAAAGGCTTTTTTAGGAATCAATACCAATAAATATTTACTAATACTTAACTAACAATATTTAAAATAAATTGCCTAAATTTCACAGAAATCACAATTATAAGTGAAATTTTAGCAACATTTTTGTAAAACTTCAAAGAAATTAAAGAAAAAAAGTAATAACTTATATTAGTAAAAATATTGCCAAAACAATCTAGATGCATTTATCTAGAGAATGTACTAAAATTTTAATGTTTTATTAAAATTTGAAAATTTTAGAGTTGATTGAGTAAACATGAGAAAGAAAAATCACATTCTTTATGAGACCATTATTTAAATAACAAGTCCTAACTCAAAAAATATTCATACAATAAGCAATATTTTAGTACATTCTCTAGAAAATAGCATACATATCAGGTTCAAAAAGTTTTATAGAAATACATATGTAATATTTTGTGTGATCAGACTCGCCATGATAGATTTCGAGTAATTTAAATGCCCACTTCTGGTAGATCAAAGACTTACTTCCGGTTTTTCTAACTTAATAAAATTGATTGTAGCTTGGCCTCTAGGTAGAGTAGAAACAAAGCAAAATATGTTTTGCAAAGCCAAAAGATGGTTCTATTCAATAAAAGAGAAAACAAAAATATCTGTCTTGAACGAATTTCGTCATTTTCAACGTGTTCGGATATCTTAAGAGTAAGCCCAAGTTTTTGCTCTACAGAACAATATTAAGGCTGTATGTTTTCCTAAATGATTCTCAGGGAGCTCATCTCTTTTAGATGAGAACGAGTGTCGTGGCCCCAAGGTGCCCTAGTGATTTCCTCCCCCTTTGGTTCATGTTTAGACTGCAGCTACCATAGTTGTGGGATTATATATTGTACGGTTAGTGACTGAGAGAGTTATATTAACGTCGCCCTATAAAGCTTCCCGGAGGCTATTGGCGTCGGACCTTGTAACTTTGAACCATAGTCAATGAACGATGACGACCCCCTCTCCTAGCTACCACATCACACCAATGAGAACACATTTGAACCTCGATAAATTTAACGTGCATCGATCCCCTCTACACGGCATGTCTTCAGCGGTTACTAGTCCCGAACTCATGACACACATGGACATATGTTGTGGAACGTACTTGTTACGGTACTGAACAACCCTTGATCAAGGGGAAAAAATAAATCCTCCGAATTTTTAAATCCTTTTATTGTAAAGGGTGTTTTTTTAGAAGTATAGAACTTTAAATTGCAATAAAACAACGATGTATTATTCGATTGACATGAATTTTTTTTATATTCGAAAGATAATCTTGTGGCATTACATTTTAAATATGATTTCTGGCATAGGACTGCCACGGCTGGCTCGGATGTAGTCCAATCTGGACGTCCAATTTTCGATGACTTTTTCCAACCTTTGTGGCCGTATATCGGCAATAACACGGCGAATGTTGTCTTCCAAATGGTCAAGCGTTTGTGGCTTATCCGCATAGACCAATGATTTTACATAGCCCCACAGAAAATAGTCTAGCGGTGTTAAATCACAAGATCTTGGAGGCCAATTCACAGGTCCAAAACGTGAAATTAGGCGGTCACCAAACGTGTCTTTCAATAAATCGATTGTGGCACGAGCTGTGTGACATGTTGCGCCGTCTTGTTGGAACCACAGCTCTTGGACATCATGATTGTTCAATTCAGGAATGAAAAAGTTAGTAATCATGGCTCTATACCGATCACCATTGACTGTAACGTTGTGGCCTTCATCGTTTTTGAAGAAGTACGGACCAATGATTCCACCAGCCCATAAAGCGCACCAAACAGTCAGTTTTTCTGGATGTAACGGTGTTTCGACATACACTTGTGGATTAGCTTCACTCCAAATGCGGCAGTTTTGTTTGTTGACGTAGCCATTCAACCAGAAGTGCGCTTCATCGCTAAACAAAATTCGCTTATGAAAATCGGGAACAACGGCAATCTCGTTTTGGACCCATTCGACGAATCTAAAAGCGTTGTTCCGGCCTTGAGTCTATTCATGATGAATTGCCAAACCAAACTGACAGCTTGACAGCTGACAGCTGTTAAATCGGTCGCCATTTTGGAAAGTAATGCCAACTTAAACTTCTATACCTGGAAAAAAACACTCTTTATTTGGAGATAGTACATGAATGTATTCTCATATACAATCTATGAATGAACGGAGATGTGTAAGTGCTTAAAGTTTTCTACCCGAAGAAAATTAGAGCAGTTAAAAGTTTAAGAACGGATGCCTATCTTTAAATTAATGACTCTCTGATTACATTGGACAGTCATAATGATATACCAATTGATGATCGATTGAAAGTAAGGCCTTGAAAGTACTTGGAGAGTTAGTTGCCTTAAACTTTTACGAAGCAATTTTTTAAAAAATGCATTCAACAAAGCTGGCTTTTTTTTTCAGTTGCTAATATATAAATACTCTGGATTCTTTCCTTTTTTTGACTGTAGTAACTCAAAAGTTTAAAAAGGTGCCCAAAAGTTTCTTTGATTTTGGGTTTATTGTCACTATTGGATTTGTCTTTCTCTTAATTAAATAGGTACCTTTTAACACATCAAAACAGTTGGCTGTATTTACGATACATCTGTATAATTAACTATAATAAATGTATTACTTTCTAGAAAGTATTTTCTGAGACACATTTGCATAATGATAAAATATACCTAGATTTTTGTTCGTAATGACATCGTTTTCGAGTCTCCATAAAAGCAAAATAGTTGTTGTGTATGCAAAAGAAATTATTTTACATTTAAATCCAAGCGGGCCCGAACTCTACAAACGAAGAGATACAAAAATTTTGGGAAAAACAGCTTCATCTTTGGTGCCTTTTTTAATATTTGACCTTGGCAATGAATTGCAACACTCTTCACTGACAGCTTGCTCTATGGAACTTAAGCAGAATATTCGTTGAGCACATTCAAAAATAGAATACATCTCTGAAAGATTCCAGCACTGTTCTATTAAATTTTTCTTGTCAGATGCTGAGTGAGTGAGTGAATATTAACGTCGTAATGTTCAGCTATACGATGGCGTTTGGTGACGGACCACATAATTTTGAACCATGGTCAAGTGACGTGGACGACACCTGAGATGGCAACCCCCTCTCCTAACTACCACACCAACGGGAGGACGTTTCAGCTCTCGACAGATTTAGCGTGCATCGCTCCCCTACACAGAGGGTCTTTGATGATATTGGGCTCGAACTCGTGACAAGGCCAGGCACGATTCGATGCCTTGACCATTCGGCTACGGCGGCCACTTGCGAGATGTTGGTCTGAAGTAATTGAATGATCGAAGTAATCGATTGATAAAGCATGTAAAAAACGAAAAATGCATTATCCCCTTAACTGCTCCCGGCGTATATATCCATCTCGCTCAACCGGTGCGTTAAGTGCCCTGGACGTACGTCTTTCTGAAATTAGATTTTGTTTCTCGTACTGGTATCAGTAAGACTATTCCAAAGCCTTTGGTATGCAATAAAATGACCTTGACAGAGTTAACGAAGAAAATTATTTCAGAGGAAAATTTGGTTATTTTTTAGCCTTTTCTCCTCCTCCCTCAACACATCGCATAAGCGCGCTTGAGTGAACATAGTGGCACCGGGGAGCGAATCGCGTAACTCTTAAACGGCAATTAGGGGGAGGACTTATAAATAAACACGTTTTGAAGAAAATTGAGCAAAAGTAAATTGAATAAAATGTCATCTAATTTTTTAGCTCCTTTCACTAAAAAATTTCGTAACTTGGAAATCATAATTTAAGATTTTGATATATTTTAGAATCTTCAATGAAATAAATCTTTGGGTACTTTTCCTTTGAGCTATTTTCACAAATTCTCTTTTATCGAGACTTTTCCAAATAATTTCTTATTTTCATTTCATATCTTTAATTGCTTTTTTAACACTTATTGCGATGCTTGATTATTTTCTCACCATTGTTACGATAAAACATTTTTTATTCTTCGATATGAAAATATCGCATACGAATTCCCATAATATATTTAATCTTACTTTTAATTTATATCAAAATATATTCAAAACGTTCTTCCTGTTCAAGAATACATTAATGATACTAATAATAATATAAACCCCCCACTTACATTCATCCCCCCTAACAAATCAAAAACATCAAGTTAATAATTTTGTAACTCTTTTTCACTCTTTAATTGAGTTATGGAAATCTGTCTTCCAGCTGAAGATTGTTTGACAAGGTATTATTAGTTTAAAATTACTTCCGCGTCTATCAAGTTACCACAATTTTTTTTTAAAAATAATAATTCCTTGTTTGGCAGGTCCAGGGGGTAGTAATGTAATTATTATAATTTTCTCAAGCGATCCAGCGAAATATTATCTTACAAATTGGCGTTCGAGAAAACGTGCAGGAAATATTTAAATGTCACAATAAAAATCAACTTTAAATATTATAAATAAAACAATACAAGTTTTCTATCCAGAATCAAATCCCTGAATATTGAACAGTTTTGCTATATATGTAGACTAAGCCTTTTTTTCTAATTTGCATAAAATAAATTAAATTAAACTGAAACAAAATAAGAACATATAACCATGATCGGATATACAGGTCAGCAATTCGAATGACACCACCATTTTACGACTGAATCATAACGTACTTAATTATTCTTCGCAAAGTTTTGAAAATTGTTATGGCCAACAAAGGGTTAACTTATTTTTTAAAAAATGCATCAGTATGAAGAATAAAATATTAAAAGTTAATTTTTTTTCTCTCGTAATTATAATATATTTTTTAAAATTCGTGCATAGCTGGTGAAAGCAGGCCCATGATTTGTAACATGAATATAATTGAAAAACGATGAGCTGACAAATTTGTGAGATAACCTTCAAATTTTTATGAATAAACCTTTTGTATGTATCGCTAGCCGGAACAAAGATCCCTCCTTAGTGGCTAATAAACGTAACGCAAAATAAATTTTCCGCAAATAAAAAATGATTATAATTGGGAAAGTTTAAAGCATTTAATATATGAAACAATTGTTTACATGAAATCGATATATTCATTTGTTGTAATCACTAATATTTATAAATCATGAGTAAACGTCGATGAAAATAACTTTCAAATACGTAACGCTCGTAGTAACGCTGAATCGAAAACTTAGTATTGACTATGAGACTATAATCCAAATTTAAAATTTTGTATAAATCTTCAGCACAACGTATTTTTCTAGAATTCTCTGGTAAAAATTATTAAAATCTCAGCTACACTATAGCAGTTTAAAATATTTTATACCGACGAGACAGTTTTTCCGGTTATTCACTATTCATATAAAGAAATTTTCCGTGTTATTTCCTCATATTTCAAACGCTTAAATCATAAATTTTATGGAAACTACTTTATGTTAAATCACTGCCAATATTGACATGTTCTTGTGCAAACATTTTGCATACACTCGAAAAGGGATAAAAGTGCAAAGTAAATCGCATACTTTGCGCATATTTTTCATACCTTTCGAAATTTATAAATAGTAACCGATATTTTTGAAGGGAGCAGAAATATTTCGCTATCTGTGACTGGTTGTACCAGACTGGTTGTGACTGGTTAAATGTGCTTAAAGCAGAATAATAAGTGGACATTTTAACAAATAGTTTTTTAAAAAAAATATTAAGGCCATGTGCTTTAGTTACCTGCAATCAGTGGTGGACATTACGTCGATTGAGATCGACCGGTGGACCACCAAGACATTTTGGGGTGACCGCCTGAAGATTGGCAGTTAATAATTATACATGGGAATACTCAAGATTTGACTGACTGCAACTACGAGAACTAACTTTAGATGAAAATATTTTATTTTTTAGCGCATTTTGTATTGTTTGATAATAAATGCATCATTTGATATCATTATATCTGTAGCTGTAATTATTATGTTTGTATCTTGCATTTTGTTTAAAATGCGGTTTTTAATGAGTACGAGATTTTTTTTTTTTTATTTTATTTTAGCTAGGTAGGGGTAAAAGTACATATTGCATATTTATTATTAAATTATAATAAATATTGTTGACTCTTTCCAAACCTCGCCAGACCTACGACACTGAGCATTGGCGCTCACTAGAAATTCTAAAGGAGGGAGGGGGGGTCCAGGGTCGAAAGTCTACCATTCTCGTATAATATTCCAATAAGCGGCCGAACATATTTTTTAGATTTTGTTGTAGATTGTCGGGAATAAAAAACAGTAAAAAATGAATTATTGAATGAATAATTGGCATTAGTTAATAACAGAATGATTAATAACTAATACTTTATTTTATTTTACGTACTATATGCATGGGATCAGTGGTGCACACAAGGGGTTCCGGGGGTCCGAACCCCCCAAAGCCCTTGATTTTTTTTTCGATTGAATATAATTCTAAGTATATAGTACGCAAAATTTAATTAATTACTTGTTATTAATGATTAATTTTATTAATTAATGCTAATTATTTATTCAATAATTAGTTTTTTACTGTGTTTTGTTCCCGAAAATCGACAAAATCAAAAGGAGCATGATACGAGAATGGTGAACTTTCGACCCCGGACCCCTACCCCTTGAAAAATTCCTGTGTGCGCTACTGCATGGGATTATAATAAATCGGGGGGGAATAAAAGGGGGTTATATGGGAAGATCCAAACCCATGGAACCCCACCCCCGTGTGTGCCCCTGACCCTGGGTGGACCGCAACAGCTTGAAAAAATTGGAAGTAGACTGTACCCTGGAAAAGTCTGCCCACATACCTGCCATTAATATTCTCTATAGTTAACAAGACATAATTTTATTTTTATAGAAATTGGAAAAGATGCTCTAAAAATTATCCAAAAATAGCTCTAGCTTTACTTGTAATAAAATACAAATAAAAGATATTTCAAGGTATTATATATATGTGTGTGTGTGTGTGCGTGTGTGTGTGTCACTTTAATTTCATTGTTAAAAACTTCGATTAAAGAAGAGATAAAGCAAAATAAAAAGATGAGCAAAACTTTAATTTTCAATCTAATGCAGTAGCCAAAAATCCTATAACATTGCATTTCTACTCATTTTTATGTTAAGTTCATGAAATAATTTTCTTTTGTAAAATGCGAAACAAATTTGTATTAAAAAATTGAATTCTTTGAAAAAGTATTTTCACTGAAATAAATGCGCACAATTAATTTCAGTTCAAAAAATTCAAAAAATTAATAAAATTTAAATAATATTTATCAATATCTATTTTTGGGGGGGAGTTAGTAAAGCAATCAAAGACCTTAATTTTTAAGCAAATTATTGATAAAAACATTTCAAATGTAGCAAACTCACTATTCATTTGTTAAGGAATTTTATCGGCATTCTAAAATTTGCGTAAAACTTGATATTTTCCAATTTTGAATTTTTTAACAGCGTTTTCACATATTACATTAAATTTCTTTTGAACTGAAATTTAAATAACGAACAGTTTATTATTATATTCCATCACACAAGTTATTTTAGAAAAAAGGAAGAAAAAGGGAGCGAAAATATTATCATAAATATATCTCAAACAATACTTATATTTAAAATAATTTTGCCAAGTCCCATGTCAATAATAATATCGACTTAAAAAATGTAAGGACTCTATTCATGCATATTAATAAGCTCAAATTTCAATTAAGAAAACCAGGGCATCATACACATTCAAAAAATCAATTTTTCAATTTTAGTATTAAAAAATAGTGTATGTTTTTCTGAATATAAAAATGTATAACACTTATATGTTTGTTGATAAAATAACCTTAAATATGAAAAATTGACAAAAATGTAAACAAATGCTTACAAATGTTTAGTTTTTTCACTTTTTCTCCAAAGCATAATTTTTTGTTTATAGGCACATTAAAAAAAAAAACTATTGCACTATATGGTTCCAATTTTTTTTTTATAATTCTATACAGGATACTTGTACATATAGTGAACGTGCTTTTAGTCGAAGTAGCTCATAGTTTCTTTAAAAAATAGAAAGGGGACAAAAATAAAAATTTTCAAAATTACAAAGTTTTATAATTTTTTTAAAGAAACTATCTTAATATTTTACTAAAAAATTAAGTTCACTATATTTTTTGTATTGTTTTATATATGTACAAAAAATATTTAAGGGTCTCTTTTTAATAAAAAGAAATGGTACCGAAACATAAGCATGCATTATGAGATCTCAAAAATTCTATCCAATTTAAACTAAATAGAAAAAAAAAATTTTAATTATTTTTATATTTTTACAGAATGATAAAAACATCTTGATTATATATATATATATAAAGATCACAAAAAAAATCTAAGCTCTATTGGAAGTTTTTAAAGCTTTATGTCCCTGAAAAGAAGAGTCTTGTTTTTGGTATTTTACTCTTTCGTACATGTCCTGGTACCCTTAAACAAAACATTTCTAAAAATCCAACACCAGTTTATTAATTTCAAAAATTTTTCTTCCTATCAGAAAACTTAATAAATATATATCATAAATTCAACTTTTAAATTCCATGTGACCTACCTGAATGAAAGAACAAATCCACGATCAAACTATCATTTTTCAAAACAGTGCCATAGTGTCACGATTCAAAAGTTCCATTCGTTAAAACAAAACTTTTTTTCGCAAGAGCACAACACAAACATCGTCATTTCTCAATGATTCGTTCACAGAGACCCGTTCGAGAAACGCTCTCGATTGCAGTAGAACCGTGAATGTGTCTCCCGTAAAATGACAGCGCTTCTTTTCTCTTTCGCTCGCCTGAGCAATGGCCATTTCTGATTGGTTCGCTGCCGCAGAAGCGCAGTAGTACTGAAAAACCAAAACCGAAAGAATATTATTTGTGAAGGGAAAAATGTTTCAGCGGCATACTGTCTCTTCCCAGAAATCATTACATCTGCCGGTTTCTGTTGTTTATCTAGCGATATTTTGTCACTCCTGATCCTCGGGCTCGATACAAGGAAATGTTTAGCAACTGTCATGTGTGCCGTGGACAGAACGGGCCTTGTTTGGAGTAGGAAAATATATTAACATTTAGCTGCTTTTAATGCAAGCTAGAAGTAATTCCTACGTGATATATAGAAGCAAAATGAGAAAATTTGAATGAAACTAGGATTTCCGAGAAAAATTACGAGCTAGGAAATCAGATTAATGTATAGTTTTCGGTACTGATCTAAATTTAAAAATAAATGTTTGACACCTGCGATTTCCCTTGAAAACAATCTATAAATAACAATTTATGACAGTAGTACCCTTTTCGAAAATAAATCAACCCCTTTTATATTTTAAGATAAATTTAGTTTTCTTTTTACTCCTGAAAATATGTCCCCTGACATATTTATTGTTTATATTAGGTGTACAACTTCGCTTCCGCCGTTTTTTTCCGAAATTCGAGGCTTTATTGTAAAAAAACTGATTATACATTTATGATTCAATAATTGCATTCGATAACGATCGCCTGTAATTGTTCCAGTCGGTTTTAACAACTCATAATACATTACGTCGAGCTGGTCCCACCAAATGCAAAACTGGTCTTAGACGTCAAAATCACCGTTCTTGAAGCGTTGAAACCACTCTGCACGTTCTTTCCCTAATAGCGGCTTCACCATAAGTACAATCAGGAACATTGAAAATAGCGACCCAAGAAGGAAGCTAAGTACAATCGCGAAACTTTGCAAATAAGTACAGCGTAATGTGATATGCAAATGATCCAAGTTTTGTGCCAATATGCATGCTCATACACGCCAAGGTGGCGCTACAATCAGGAAGAGGGTGCTATATAAGTCAGTGCAAATTCGAAGATTCTTAAAAGTGACGATTACCCGCCGATTGTAGGAAGACTTTGGTAAGCGAAACATGCCCGGTAAACGTGCTAGAAGACATTTCTCACAGTTAAGCGAGTTTGAGAGAGGCCTGATCATCAGGATGAAAACTGCAGGCTGGTCGACGCGCCATGTTGCTGGCCAGGTGGATCGTTCGGAGTGTGCCATTAGAAATTGTTGGGAGCAGTGGAAACGAGAAGGTACCATGCACAGAAAACCGGGTCTGGAGCGACCAGGAAGACCACGAGGATAGAGGATCGTACAGCAAGCACTTGTGGACCCCACAGTGACTCATTCATCGATACGAGCAGACGAAGACGTAGAAATTGTTCCACAAACAATTTCCAGACACCTTGCAGAAGCAAATCTTAAATCCAAGTGCCCTTTCCGTGTACTCCCTTTAACACCGGAACATCGGTAACTGCGTCTACAGTGGTGCCAAGCCAGATCAATGTGAAATGTCACAGATTGGAAAAAGGTTGTGTTTACTGATGAATCTCGGTTTCTTTTGGGGACAGATGATATCCGTGTACGGGTGTGGAGGCGCCCTGGTGAGCGGTACAATTCCCCCCCCACACTGTTCTACGTCACACTGCCCGCACAGCTGATGTAATGGTCGGTGGAGCCATAGCCTATGATAGCCGGTCCACTTTAATTGTGACGCGTGGAACCTTAACGGGCCAACGTTACGTTGATGATATTCTTCGACCCCATGTAGGAACAAGATAATGCTGGTCCGCATACAGCAAAAGTTGCTCAAGACTTCCTACGTCATTTTCAGACTCTTCCATGGCCGGCCCGCTCCCCCTATTTGTCCCCTGTAGAGCACATGTGGGATCAGCTAAAACGGCAGATTCCATCGTGTCACTCTGTACATGATTTAGAGTTGGCTGCTCAAGATTTGTGGGCCCATCCGTCTCAAGACAACATAAGGCGTCTAATCCACTGAATGCCGGACCGTGTGGCGGCATGTATTGCAGCTGGGGGTGGTCCAACGCGCTATTGAAGTTGCCCAGTATTTGTGTGGTTGTACACTCTGTATTCGTTTAATTGTCTTGTTTTTGAGATCAAATGAATGTCTCATCTGTGTCATTATGTGTATTAAATTTCATTTCAATCCGATGCTTTCTTCTTGGATCGCTATTTTCAATGTTCCTGAGTGTATTTGAGAGCATTCTATGAGCCTCAGCCGCAGATTTCTTCATATTAAAGCAGAAAATTAAAACCTCCCGCAAATGACGAGAATTTGGCTCGTAAGCTGACATGTTTAATCGAGAATAACTTTATGATGCAGACAAAAATCGACTAATATTTCGATGGCGTTATGTTTACAGACACCTAAGCTTATTGTATATCTACGATCTATTTATTTCGACTACCACTTACCGCTACAGCCATCTATTTCAAAACGGCGGAAGCAAAATTGTACACCTAGTACATTCAATTGTGCGCATTTTCGATTATTTTTTCGAGGCCACGGTAGCCTAAGGGTTATGACCTGATGCCTCTGAAAACTGGCCGTTTAAAGAGGACCGATGCACGTTAAACCTGCCGAGGCTCAATGTCCTCCAGTTTACATATTGCGTTAGTTTGGAAAGTGGATCCTTGCTAGGTGTCGTCCATGTCACAACCAAAATTCAAAATTATGAGATTCGTCGTCAAAAGCCTTCGTGTTGCTTTACAAAGCGATGTTAACATGCTCTCACTCACTCGTAATTGAAATGGTGCTTAAAAAAATATTAGAATATAATTTTTCAAGTATAAATAATGGAAGGGGAGAATTTACAGTTCTGCGCGCGCGTACGTATGTATACCATCTTAGAGCATATGCAGGGATGTTTTCTTTCATGTAGAAGCTGTCAATTTTTGACAGATCATCGATGAGAAAGTAAGTGTAAAAGTGTAAATGAATGCCATCAGATTCATTTTTTTTTTAAAAATATATAACAGAAAACATTACATAAAGAGCGAATGGATTCAATTTTGGGAAGCTAGGCAATTTTCAAGGATCAGAAAAATAGCTAAAGGAAAAGAGAGAAAAGAAGCCAGAAAAAAAAAGAGTCCAGAAAGTTCAGCTTTTAATCCTGAAAACACATAACGCATAATGGACAAACTTCGCGCAATTTCAAAAATGCCATTCAGTTCCTGTGGGAAAATCATTGAGAAAAATGTGAAGTCGCCAACGCAGCCCCAAAAAACTTTGAAAGATATTAGCGTAGGCAGTGGCGTAACAAAGAACATTTGCCCCCTTGAAAAGTCAGGTTTTGGGACCAGTTAGAATTTACAAAGGGTAGGTACTTGGCGGCAGTCAGGCTTCGGATCCCCTAGAACTTTGGGCCACCCCACGGTGCAAAGGTGTATGTTACGCCACTGAGCGTAGGATTGCTATACTTTATCTTATTATAAATAAAAGTTGGATATATTATCTCTTTAACAAGCCTCGAAAAAATTTGCCTTTAATCTAGATTGTTTGCCATACCCCATCCTTAATTTAAGGTATCCGACTACGTTCGGAACCGGGATTTTAAAAAAGTGCATAAATAGATAATTTTCATGATATTTAGTGTCACTTAAATTAGAATACATGTATAAAATTGTTTTAAGGACATTCTGACAAAAAAAAATAATTTAAATACAATATTTTGGCAAAAAAATTAACTTAGAATAAACTTTTTTCAAAACGTTCTCCTTTTATAAAAAAGGCTTCTATAATAATAATAGTTTGCTTAGATAAAGTAAAGACTTCTCCAGAGAGTCTGAACTAGGATTTTTGAAAAATGCACATTTTCAGAGGTACCGCCAATTGAAATAATTATCGGCGTTTTTTTTCTTAAAATTTAGTAAAATGTAGTAAAATATGGATAAATCCACTTCTAAGTTATATATTTCAAAAATTCTACTTCAATCTCTGTACAGGGGTCTGAGATATATACAGGCACAAAATATTATTAAAATAGAAGCATTTTTCATAAAATAAGAATGTTTTGAAACTTAGTCATTCTATGTTCATTTTTTGTTAAAATATTGTACTTAAATAATTTTTTATTGTAAAAATATTCTTAAAACAATTTTATATACGTTTTCTAATCTAAGTGTCTCTAAATATCACAAAAATTATCCATTTATTATCTTTTGCAAAATTGCTGTTCCGAACGTAGTCGGATACCTTAAGAATTTTTATGTATTAGAAAGAGAGGAGAGGATTAAAAATCTCTTGTTACATAACGAGGAAATTCCGTTAACGAAATATTACAATTATTTACCCGTAGTTCTAAAAAAGAAAATTTTAAAAGCCTTACAGTAATTCCGAAGGAACGTTAATTAAAAAATCCATGTTTTTTATAAAATAATAAAACTCAACCTGAACCCGGTGGCACAACAGCCCATGAGGGCTAAGGTCTACTATGCCTATCTCAGCTTTCGTGACTTTAGATGCTGCGGTGCATGTGCAGATGTTTCGGTCAAGTGGTCAATTTGATGCGAAACCCCCAGTGTTCCATTTATCAACCCACTGAAGGGATGAAAGGTTGAGTCAACCTAGCCCAGCTCGGACTTTTAACTCAGGACCTGTGTTGTGGAAGCGTGATACACTACCATTCAGCCACTGAGCATCAAAATAATAGAATTGTATATTTAAATTTTTTCTTCATTGAATAGAGATTGATTTATAAAAAGACAATGTAAAAAGTTTCGGTCTTTGACAAACTCTTTCAAGTAAAAATTTTGTTTTATTCAGGTTTCGAATTAATGTCACTTTATAGAGTTGCACCGAGTTACACTTGACTTATTGCTGCATGACTAGATGATCACGGGTTTATTGGTTGGTTACAGAAGCAACATGATAAAATAGAAACAGCTATGGCATTTAACTTAACACAGTGGCGCAACAGCCCATGAGGGCCATGCCTACTGTGCCCAACTCAGTATACGCGACCTTGAGACCTGAGGTGTATGAGCAGATGTTTCGGTCAGGTGATCAGTCTGACGCGGCTATACCATTTATTTGTTAAAAAAAACACTAAAAACTAAAAATATTGCACAAAATAGTCGTACTTTCTAAAGTTGTAATGAATCTCGTGGGGGCGCAAAATTATTCAAGGTAGGTTGGTCAGCCCTGACTTAAACTAAACTGAATTCAGTGGCGCAATATACCATTGGAGGGTCAAGGCCTACTGTGCCCATCTCAGTGCGAACCCTACCCCCAAATATTCATTTAAGACTGCATACTTTTCATGTGCTTTTTTCTATACAGCATATATAAAACGAAATTTGATTAACTTATGTTATATATGAGCTTTGTTTTCTTTTCAATCAATATTTGTTGCAAATTTCTAATAACCCAAGAATCAACAATTTTTTAAAGAAATTTTTAGAAACCTAGGAACAATGTATTCACAAAATGAGATGTAGTGAAATCTTTTTCGAGAGAAAATTTTATTTTAAAATTTCTTGGAAGCCCACAGTCTCTTGGTTGGAATTAAAAATTTATTTTGGTAGAAGTTATTCAAGGGTAAAAAGAGGCCAAAGCGTATACCAACAGGGAATCAAAAAGGCTTAGTAATAAAATATGAATTCAGAATGATCTGACTTCTAGAAGGGAAAAAAAGTTTTCTTTTTTTTTAATACTGTGAAGTTTTCTCTTCATTTCAATTATTTTGTTTCAGCTACCATATGAGTCAAGTTTTTATTCGTATCTTCTTTAAAAATATAACAAAATGTTTTTAGATATGTCGGATCGAAACTGGGGCGAATAAAAAAAATATTAAAACTGATTTCTCTAAGTCTCATTTGATTGCTAAAAGATAAGGAACGCGAAACCTTTTTTTTTTTCCGTTTTAGAAAAAACGAAATTTTATAAAGGTTCTTTAAGTGAAACTTTTTACTGTGTTTTTATCAGAAAAAAGTATTGTCAACTACACGGTACATAAATTCTTTTAATGGGCTAAAAATTTCTTGAGTAATTCAAAGCACATAATTTATCTCTGAAACTTTAAAAACGAAAACCAGAAAAAGATTACAAAGCATTTAAGCAAAATCAACGGATCCTAAACAACAATCCGCAGACCTCCAGGGTTCCCCATGACCTCTCTCTTCTCTCTTTCTAGGGGCTCCCCAAAGGTTTTCTGCTTTAATATTAAGATTTCCCTTAAGGGCTGCGGTAGCCCAATGGTCAAGGTATCGGATCATGGCAGGCATGTCATGAGTTTGAGCCCAGTACCAATAAAGACCCGCCGTGTAGGGGAACGATGCACGTTAAATCTGACGAGAGCTGAAACGTCCTCCCGTTGGTGTGATGTGGTAGTTAGGAGAGGGGGTGCCAGCTCAGATATCGTCCACGTCACTTGACCATGGTTCAAAATTACGTGGTCCGACGCCAAAAACTCTCGTGTAGCTGAACAGTGCGGCGTTAATAATAAATCACTCACACTTAAGATTTCCCACTTTTACAGATTCTGAAAGACTTTGCGGAAAGATTAAATTTGCAAAAGTTTGCATCGTGTGATGATGTGCAAAACTGTATTAAGTAAAAACATTAATTAATACAGTTTCCATTACTTATTTATCTGAAATTATTATTTTGTGATATTTTTAGTGTAGTAATACAGTAATGTATATATACTAAAAAATATATACACCGGATATTAGATGTTTACTGTTTTTTCGTAAAGGAAAAAATAAGTATTAAAAATATCTGCATAAGAGTAGAGACAGTCTTAGGATTAATGAAGAACCTTTAAATCACACTTTGAAATGTGTTGGGAATCGGGAAGGGTTGTTCACAATCTTGGCGGTCCGCGATGTCAAGCTGATACGTAAAGGGGAGCGGCGACGATCGAAACTTTTAGAACCTGTGACCGGGTTTTATCGGATTTTCACACTAATCCTCTTGGGGAATCTTTGGGCCAGAATGGCGTTACTTCATATCCAATCCTCTCAAGAAGAAACTGCGATATGCAGATTAGTTAATAGAAATGGAGCTTTAGTATTCGCGTGACAGAATAGTAGAATAGAACGGAAGGAGAAAGAAAGCTGAGATGGTGATCGCCTTGAGCCAGTAGCACACACAGGAATTTTTCAAGGGGGGGGGTGATATTTCCCCATTCTTGTATCATGCTACTTTTGATTTTGTCGATTTTCGAGAACAAAACGCAGCAAAAAACAAATTATTGAATAAATAATTAGCATTAATTAATAAAATTAATCATAAATAAAAAATAATTAAATTTTACGTACTATATACTTAGAATTATAATCAATCGGGAAAAAATCAAGAGCTTTGGGGGGGGGGTCCGGACACCCAGACCCCCCCCTTGTGTGCGCAACTGCCTTGAGTTAATGGTAAAACATTAAATATAGAAGCGTAATTATATAACGGGCTTTAGCGTGTTAAGGAATCTAAGGTAGATAAAGATTCTTAGGATAACTTCTCATAAAGATAGTGGTTAGGATTTCAAGAGCTATTTACTTAGAATTTAGAATTACGTTACATCACTCCTAATTACATACCTATAGTAAGACTTGTGTTGTTTGGATCAATATATAATTCGAATTAATGGATAATTCGAATGATCAATCATTTTCTCCTACAAATCTAGGTCGCATAGAGGAAGAGATGATACCCCTGGGAAGAGGGTATCACAAACCGCTGACCTAAATCATGAGTTGTGGCCACGGTAGCCGAGTGGACATGGTCGGGATCTCGAGATCAGCATTGTCGATATGCTGGTTCGAAACCTAGAGCCCCTTAAGAGCCACGGCAAAAAAAGGGCTGATGCAAGTTAAATCCGCAGAGGCTCAAATTCCCTTTTGGCATGGTGTGGAATTTAGTAAAGGGATGTGCAACTCAAGTGTCGTCCTTTTTACTTGAACGTGGTTCAGAATTTCGAGGTCCGTCACCAACAGCCCTTGTGTTGTTTCATAGTGAGACATAAATTAAAGTAAATTCAAATTAAATCTAATGAGGCTTAATTATTTATACAGTAATGGTGCGTTTTAATAGTTATAACATTTTAAGAAAAAATATACTTTACACATCAAAATTCTTTACTTAAATTTTGTTCAGAAGCACTTTGAATTTAAGTATGTTTTTATTTTAAAAGGGAGATGTGGTATTAAAAATATATTTAGATATTTTACAAAAGATTTACTTGTTTTTTAAATGTGTATTAGAATTTTAAAAAAACAAATTGATTCCTGTTTGTAAACTTGTGTGTGTTTGCAATTCCTTTTATTAGTGCACACTCTCCCTATGTATATCTATCTATCTATCTATCTATATATATATATATATATATATATATATATATATATATATATATATATATGTATATATATATATATATATCTTGTTCAAATTTTCAATCGTTAATAAAATACTTTTTATTCATCCCCTAAAGTTTTAAATGCATTCTTTTTCTTGCAGTGGATGACACTTGATGTTAATTCATTTTTCCAAATATTAATTCATTAATTAAACTTAATTAAAGAATAAATGGTAACAAACTAAAATAATAACTCAACAGTATATGTAGAAAGGAAAATCGCTCGTTGTGTCTCTGTTGCGCAATGAATAGCGAGGTGTACTTCTAATGCAAAGGTTGTGGGTTCGAATCCTACTTGAGATGTCCTATAATTTCTGAGAATGTGATTATCATATATAGAAAGGAAAATCGCTTTCTATTTTGCCACTTAATACTGAGATTCTGTTCTATGTATATACATATTTATATGAATTGTAATTATATTTAATAAAAAGTAACTGAAATAAAAATTTTCTTTGTTGACCTAAGTAGGAATTAACTTTAAAAATTATTTTTATTACTTGTTCAAAATTTTATTGTAAATAAATTAAACCACGATGAATATCACATTGCATAAATATTTATATTGTAGTTGTATCAGTAGTATATTATAGTAGTTTTATGTGAGTAAAAAGAAAGTACACTTTCATTATCATGCTTCTTTATTTGCTTGTTCCTATGAATCTGCATTCTTATCGCTTATCTTTTTTTAATAATAAGCACAATATCTACTCATTTTAAGCGCTTCTGCGAAAATAAAACACTCTAATCATGTTAATGGAGGAAAACTAAAAGAGAACTTTCGTTTTTAGCGTTACTCGCGTATTTTTAACTGGTCAATTACATGAATAATTTGAATCTAAATCTTACAGCATACTTTGCTTTAAAATTTCTTTTTCATTTTGTAAGTAACATTAGGCAGGCTTTTTTTACCTTTATTTACATAGAAACTATTTGAATAATTCAAAAGATTAACTATACACGGTCCGGCACGTCCATAGGAGCCCATGTTAAGTTGCGTAAGTTTATGTACCTTTTTCTCAGAAACTACATACATCTCATGGATAAATTTTTACAGTTAGTTATGTGTACTATCAATAACACTTTAAAGAAGGGTTTTGTGTTTTTGTACAAAATTAAATTAATTATAACTTTTTTTTAAACTTGTCCAAATTTGTGTCCCTAAAATTTAGTTTTAAAAAGTCATATCTAAAGGGGGTTAATACATATATCTAATTTCCTCCATTGAAATGTGTAAACATGTTAAAAGTTTGCTCACTGAAAATTTGAGGACTATATGATAAGTTGATTTTGAGGAAAAGGTACATAAAGGGAAAAATATTACATTTTGAGAAAATAGGTTTTAAAGTGAAAAGAGATGTAATTTTTTGAGCATTTAATTTTTTTAATACTTTCCAGAAGCATATGAAACATTTTTTTTACTCTGCTCGTACAAAAGACTATCTTCTAATTTTATTTTTTTTTTCATTATTTGTAACATATTTGCCTTTTTTGAGGATCTCAAGATGCTTTCGTTTGGCTGCACGAATCCTACGTGTATCTAGTTTTTTGAAGAGTAACACATATTTATAACTTAGTTCAATATCACATTGTTTTAAGATCATTAATTTTGCTACTTGACTCATGTTTAATTTTGCAATAGCCATATTTACCCCCAATATTTTAGAGTTTTTAATTCCACAAATGTAAATCTTGGAATTAATGACCCTGTGGTGCTATCAACTGACTCATTTGGGTTCTGGGTCTCTCCATGTTAACATTTTCTTAATATCATAGATCACCTAGATCTCTAAAAATTGGCTTCATTTAATTCATTATAGTATATAGCTTGTCTTTTGAAACTTGCACCAGGCATTTATAATCGCAGGACCCAGTCCATGTTGAGGGCTCTCGTTTGAAGACGGTGAAAATAAACAATCCAAACTGCCGTTTTCATGCTGTGTACATCATTGATATTATTTCCAATAGCCATTTTATAATATCTTTGAATTTTTTATATTAAAATATCGGAGAGTCGGTTACGACCACTTAGGCTTTTTCCATCTCTTAACTTTTTTTTTCTCCGCTTCACTTTTAAGATCCAAAAGATGTGTACCCATGCACTTTTGGATTAGCCCAATACACTTTTCCACTTGAACATCATATGGATTCGCGCTCATTAGGAACATGTGCAAGGGGAAACACAGGTGCTCCTAGCAGAGCTCATTTGATGCGCGTCAAGGAGTAGCTTCATTTAAAAAAAAAAATACTTTTAATTATTATACTTCCTTATATCATATGTCATTTTAAGAAGAAATATTTGAACATTTCAAAAATATAAAAAAAAGTGAAAATCGATAATTTTTTGAACATTCAAGTGCCAGACCCTCTTAAATAGTTACAATTAATATAAATATGTATATACATATGACTGAATCACTACATTAAGTGACAAAATAGAAAGCAATTTTCCATTTTCCTTTCTACATAGAACTTGTGTGTTGGACTATTATTTTTATTTGTTACTATTTATTCATTTTTTAATTTAATTAATGAATGAATATTTGAAAAAACTGAATTAACATCAAGCGTCATTCACTACAAGTTTGAAAAAATGTATTTGAATTTGAGAGGATGAATAGAAAGTATTTTACTAACGATTGAAAATTTGAACAAGATATATATAGAGATAGAGAATTAATAATAAGAATTGAAAAAGCCATATTTTTCTATATCTCAGAGTTTTGGGAATAAAATATTAAATCTGAGTTTGTCCATTTATATATTGCTCAGAAGACGAGCTGATACTGGTGTGTTATTTAGGATAGAAGACGGACCCCTATAGGAAACATTTATGAATCTGTGGCGTATGAAATTAGTTCATTAGAAGTGGCTTATGTATTAAGTCTTACATCGCCCTGGGACCTATGTGGCTCAAGAAATTCGAATCGGGCGTATTTGTACTTCAAATCAAGCTATGCTAACAAGTTTTAATAATTCAGCCTCTACTATGCATGTATTAATTAACATTCTCCTGAACAGCCAGCATTGGAGAAATATTAAAGGATTTCATTTTACCGAGATCATAAAAGTAGCTATAGAAATGACATTGTAATGAAGTTTTATATATGAATAATAAAAGTAACTTTGGAAAAAAAAATTGAATTATTCAGTAATTATATAGTATCTATATAAAATTACAAAAATATGTATAGTTAAAAATTATTCTGCATAAAAAATCAGCATCGTTTAATTTTTGTTTGACATTTAGTTAGCATTTTATCATTCATTCGTGTGTTCAGAAAATAAGAAATAAGTATAATTTTATTTTGATTTAAAAATAATATGTTTTTATTCCGCTGCAGAGGTACAAAATGTCCAATCGCAAGGGAAAGGGTTTTTTCTTTCTTTTCTTTTTTTCGTAAAAAGAAAGGGGTATTTCATTTTCGTTATAAACTGTAAAATACGCGCCATTAACTAACTATAAAATTTGGAAAAATGTTTGTTTTATTTATAAATTGTCTGCTGATTTCATCTAACTAGATGAAGAGAGAGACAGAGATGTGTGTGAGGGGGGCTGAGAGAAGGAGGCAAGGAGAGCCTCAGAGAAACAAAGAGACACAGAAAGGGTTCATTAACGTCGCACTATAAGGCTGCACGAAGGGTATTGGCAGAATACCCAGGGAACCCGAACTCACCCAGAAGGGGTTTAGAGCTACAAACCGGTTCCCCGGGAAACACAACCACCCCGCTTCAGTCTTTATTAAAAAAAAAAGATCTTATTTTAAATTTTTATCTAAGAACACAGCACATAAACCCGAAAGGCAAATTCACAGTACCACATAAAGCAAATTAAAGATAGATTCACAACATATATACATAATTACAAATGAAAGGTAAAATCACGAAATACATAAATAATTACACAATGCAAATTACAGTCGGACCTCTATATAACGAAGTCACTAAATCCAGGAAAAAAGTTCGTTACATGGGAAATTCGTAATATAGAGGTTCATCTTTTAATATACTTTATGAACCACATAAAACAAATTTTGAATTCATAAACACTATATATTAAATAAAGTAACTATTCACACCTTTTTTTTAAATTAAAATATGTTTATTTTATATATCTTATAAATAAAAAAAGAAAAAATACAAAGAAAACCAGAAAAAAAAAGTCGAAGAATTCACTGTATTTTCAATATTAAGAAAATAATTTTATACTAAAATTAATGAATTTTAAAGACATTTTATAATTTAAAGCACACAAGTAATATTAAACATACATTACTTTATAATTAGAACACGAGGCAGATCCACTAAGGGTAAAAGAGGATATCGAAGATGCTTCTAGTGAACTGGGCAATGGGGGTTAAAGGTAGCACTTCTTGGATGAAACGTCCAGAACTCTATTGCTCTCGGAGAGTTAGAATCTAATAAAACCAGTTCACGATTTATGACCACCATAAAATGGGTTAAAGAGAGAATAACTTGAAATTTTTTCAGAAATACTTTAAAAAAGAAAGAGAGAAAAAAAATTGAATTACAAAAAAAAAAGTTCGTTATATAGAAAATGCACTTCGCTACAGAGAGGTTATTTTACGAAGGAAATCGTGAAATGAGCAAGGTTCCGGGAAAAGTTCGCTTTATAGGAAAATTCGTAATATAGAGGTTCGTTATATAGAGATTCCACTGTATATATAATAAAGCCAAATTCACACAATGCACATACACAATCACACAATACAAATGTACAAAACCAATAATAATAATAATAATAATAAGCACATATATGGGGCAAGAGAAAGGGAGAAAAAAATCATTCCAGCATCTTGCAAGTGCATCAAAAACAGTAATAATCTCCAGCTGACGTCACCATTTCCTGATGATACTCTTGACGGTCATCGTAACTTTAAGCCATGGTCAAATGAAAAGAATGACATCTGAGGTGGCACCCATTCTCCTAACTACCACACACGCCAGCCACGAGTCCGTGACCTTGAGTACCAGGCTACCGAGGCCACCACAGTGATTGAAGGGAGAATAATTTTCTCATCCAACAAAACTTTTTTTTTTTTTTTAATGTTTCCATTTTTACATTTAATATAGAGCACGGATTATATTTCAAGTATTTTCCTTTTTCCTTAGAAGAATAATAACATTCCGAAAAAAGCAACTCTTTGCTGTTGATGAAAAATCAGATCATTTTAAAATATTTTTATTTAAATGAAAAGCATTTTTTTTCAATAAAAATAATTGAAATTCTTTTTTTAAGTAAATATCAATTCCCATAATCAAAGCGCATATAAAATATAAGTAATTAGTAGTAAATTCTACCTAGAGAAAAGAGAAAATTTGCTACATATTTAGAAATACGTATTTGTCATTTAACCCGGTGATATTAAAACTCAATTAAAACTTTATCAATGCATAAAACTAAATTCATGTGATTAAGAATAAATGCGTTATTCAATAAATTTAAGCACTTCTAAAAATATGCTTCTGATTAGATTTTTGAAAGATCTGCCATTACTTTGAATTTTTTAAAAAATCAGTATCACAAATTTCTTAAAATGATAAATTTGAAATGGAACGTCATATATAAAGGGTGTTTTTTTAAATTGCAATAAAACAACGATGTATTATTCGATTGACATGAATTTTTTTTTATTCGAAAGATATTCTTGTGGCATTACATTTAAAATATGATTTCTGGCATAGGACTGCCACGGCTGGCTCGGATGTAGTCCAATCTGGACGTCCAATTTTCGATGACTTTTTCCAACATTTGTGGCCGTATATCGGCAATAACACGGCGAATGTTGTCTTCCAAATGGTCAAGCGTTTGTGGCTTATCCGCATAGACCAATGACTTTACATAGCCCCACAGAAAATAGTCTAGCGGTGTTTAATCACAAGATCTTGGAGGCCAATTCACAGGTACAATACGTGAAATTAGGCTGTCACCAAACGTGTCTTTCAATAAATTGATTGTGGCACGAGCTGTGTGACATGTTGCGCCGTCTTGTTGGAACCACCGCTCCTGGACATCATGATTGCTCAATTAAGGAATGAAAAAGTTAGTAATCATGGCTCTATACCGATCACCATTGACTGTAACGTTGTGGCCTTCATCGTTTTTGAAGAAGTACGGACCAATGATTTCACCAGCCCATAAAGCGCACCAAACAGTCAGTTTTTCTGGATGTAACGGTGTTTCGACATACACTTGTGGATTAGCTTCACTCCAAATCGGGAAAAACGGCAATCTCATTTTGGGTCCATTCGACGAATCTACGCCTTGCTTGGTCATATTTAAAATGTAATGCCACAAGATTATCTTTCGAATAAAAAAAAAATTCTTGTAAATCGAATAATACATCGTTGTTTTATTGCAATTTAAAGTTCTATACCTCTAAAAAAACACCCTACATAAGTATATCCCAAAGTTTGAGTGTTAATCATGAATTTTAACTCTGCCAATCCAATTCTACATACATATTAAAAAGCTGTCCATAATAGGAATTCTAATATTTTATTAAATTATTTTAATTTAATGAAATATTGGAAAAATTTTTGGTTTTTAAAATTGATTACACTTTCACTTAAATAAAAGAATGTTATGCGTAAGAAAACACTGAATAAATAAATGCATGCAATTCCAGTTTTAGTGAAATAAAATGGTTGTAATAACGTAATAACATTAGATCTCTCTCTTACAATTGTTCTATTTTTTTAGAATTTCACTGTCAATATTTTTTATTTGATTTTGATCTTAGGAAATAGATATTTTCACACACAATCAGTCATATAATTTTTATAATTTAAACCATATTTACTATTCAAGAGTTTAGTTTTTTTTAAAAAATATATTCCTAAATTCTGTGGGGAAACAAAATGAAATGGGAAATTAGAACTATCGAAAAATTATGCATCATATATTTCTTGAACTCTTTTATTAAATTTCTAAAACAGAAACCCAACGGGCAATTTAGTTCAACGGAACGTAAACGTTTTGTTTCATCAATAACATCAATCACCAATTCCAAATTGCAGTATCCTTTCGGTAAAAATCTATCAATTTTGCTTTTTATATAGATTTGTTATCCGGATATATCAGGAATCTTTGAACCTTGATATCAAGAACATTGGAAACAAGAACATACAAGACAAATTGTATTAAGTCATTAAAGAAACGAAACAACGTCTACTAACATAAATCCATTTCATGGTGATAGTTAACGTCATATAACATAAAATGTACCGTTTAAGTAAACAAAATAAAAGAATGAGTTTTCAAATCTCCTAACCTATTACTCGAATATGCTTGCATGAAGAATAGGATTTTTTAAAAATGCTCCAAGAATGGACGGCGTATTTTAATTCCTACTATTAGCTCACTCTCCCTATGCATATATATACACGCATGTCCATAAATTAAGGATAATTCAGAATCACACAGAAATTGAACTCTAAAATAAAAATTTCACCTGTAGAATTATCACACACGTCTTGAAGAAGAATATGCAAATTACAGGATACCACCAGATGGCGCGGATAGTATGTCACAATGACGAGAGTGTAAGAGAGGGGTATAGAAGGAATGGTGAAAAAGAAGTAAAATTGTTCACAAGCGCTTTAAAAGCCTTTCAGTGCAATAACCGCTTAGTTATGGCAGAAAGGAAGCATTTGGATGATTTTTTACGTGGTAGAATTATTGGACGACTGGAATGTGGACGTACCCAGCTGGAAGTATCCGAGGAACTTGGAATCACCCAGAGTGTCATCTTCAGGATATGGCAACGATTCCAAGATGATGGTAATGTGAGTAGATGTTACAGCACAGGTCGCCCCCGAGTTACAACGCCGATTGAGGACCGGTATATATATTTGGCAGTTACTGCCAAAAGAAACAGACGGAGCACAGCATCATATCTGTTTCGTCAGCTCTCTTCAGATACCGGTACGACAGTTTCAAGGCAGACCGTGTACGCTGAGGGCACATTGATGTATATGCTCGTAGGCCTGTCAGATGTGTTCCACTTACCGCAACTCACTGTCGCATGCGATTAACCTGGAGTAGAGAGCATGCATTGTGGACACCACAACAGTGGTCTTGTGTGATGTTTTCCGACGAGTCCCGGTTTAGTTTGCAGTCCGATTCTCGCCGGATTTTAATATGGAGAGTGCCAGGTACCCGTTACCACCAAGAGAACACCATTTAACGACACCGTTACGGTGGTGCAGGATGGCTCGTTTGGGGAGGAATTATTCTTGGTTCCAGAACTGACCTGCATGTTCAGAGTGTAACGATGGCGGGCCACATCTATCAGGATGTCATTCTGGAACAACTTGTACGTTTGTTTCGGGGTGCCATGGGTGTTGAATTTCTGTTTATGGATGACAACGCCCGTCCTCACCGTGCAAACATTGTAGACGAATGCCTTCAATCGGAGAATATCACCGGTATGGATTGAGCAGCATACTCATCGGACTTGAATCCAATAGACCATGTGTGGGATATGCTTGGTCGACGAATTGCAGCCCGTCAACCCCCTCCCACCTGTCTACCGGAACTTCGAAGGGCATTGCTTGATGAGTGGTGTAATATTCCCCAAAATCAGATTTATAATTTGATACTCAGCATGCCTAGGCGTTTTAAGGCCCGTATTGCATCGTCCGGGAGACATACTCCGTATTAACCATCATACTAACCATGTTATACTGTTTTTTGTAAATAGGTTATTTTTTGAAATTTGCTCCAGGGAGTAAAAATCGCAATTTTTATTAATTATGTCAAACATATAGCATCTTTTTTGTTCTATACTTTTTGTTTTATAAATATACTTTACAAATAAGTCAAATTTGTTTTACTTCTGTCTCTTTCTTTGCCTGAACTTCATTATCCTTAATTTATGGACATGAGTGTATATACTCCTAAATTTCATAAAGACCCAGTCAAGTTTAGGACGATTACTAATGGTTTTAATACATTTAGAAGCAAATCAGGCAAAATTCTCCTTGAAATATTACAAAATCCGCAATAAATAATCTTATACCCACAGCCATTCTTAAATATAGTATAGAACTTATTGAACAAATTAAGGCTAATAAGATTTTTTCTGTCTATAGTTTATAATTTGAAGATCTTTTTTAACTCTATTAATATTGATGATATGCTTAATATATACTTGTAAAATTACTTAGAGATAATTTATTTAAAAATGTTAATTATGATAGATTTGGCTCTCTACTTAGGTTTGTACTTAAAGAGAACTATATATATATATATATATATATATATATATATATATATATATATATATATATAAAGGTAAGTATTATCAACAGATTAAAGGATTTCCACAAGGTGGCCCTGCTAGCAACTGTCTTGCCAATATATATTTACATTACTTTGAAAATAGTTTCATTAAGAATTCTGAATATTACGTTTTTCGTTATACAGATGACATAATCATTTTTGGCAAGCAAGACAATTTTATATCTAATACTAATTTTTATACACAATATCTTAATTTAATACAGACAAATAGTAACAACATTGAAGCAAATTTTCTTGATATACATATCAAATTAAAAGATAATGTTATAGTTACTAATATTTATGATAAAAGAGAAGAATTAATTTCAATATATTATATTGTTATTAATTATATACAATGCAATAAATTTCTAGTTTCAAAAAAATCAGAAAAAATAAAAAACTATTAACGTTTCATTAAATATGGCTTAATTCGGAAATATCCAATTAATTTTATTAATAGTTATTTGAATAAAGGAAATTATAAGTATTAAGGGTTAAAATTCTTTAGAATAATAATAGTTTAATGTTATAAATTTATCGTTTTTTCTTGATATAGTTACCTCCATATTTTAATATTAGATAAAATTACTTGTTATTATTTTTTAATTCATATATAACCCTAGTGTCACTATAGTTATGGTAGTATGGAAACTCTCTTTTTAATTTTTATTTCTTTTCTTTTCATATTTTTGTTAAGTGCTACAACTCAACCATTCCCATGCTTTAAATTTGCATTTGGATCCCGAATCTGGAAATATTCTATTTATTGTACTCAGATTTAGCGCGGGCTCTGTATTTTTGAATGCAATTTTTAGGTAAGTTACCTTTATCTTGTAATGGATTTAGATATTCTATCCAGTATTTTCAATGGTATTATTTAAAAAAAAAGGGGGGGAGAAGAGTTGGCTGGCCACAAAACATGTTCGGCCCCACTTTTATATAAACTATTTTATATATATAAGCTGAACTAAGTCAGCAATGTTTATAATACTGTAGCATCCATTTTTTTATATTTTTATATGTTAAACCCAATTATAATTTTGATTTCTCGTATATCCTTCAATATCTGGTTATCTTTCAATCTCAATTTTTTTCGGTTTTGCTTGATAAATGTTCATTTCTCATTGGTAGAGAATTTAGACTATATATATGTGGGAGTCCGAATAAATCTTCGAATAAAAATCAGACTCTTCAGAAGGCGGGATTTTATATTGGCGAGGTGGGTTGTCTAGGAGTAAGTATTTAAGGGTGAGTGTTGAATTAATTGAATCAAAGTCATTTAAACACAGGTACCTCATGTACGTAAACCTTCCTTAACGATGAGTGTGTAAGTTTCTTTTGGAGGTTCTTGAATTTCTGCGATTTTGAATAGTTCGTCTGAGCATGCTTGGAAGCATTGTGATTTGAGTGTTTCTCGTAATTTTTGTTGTAGTACCCTTTCTGTGCGCTGTCTTGATATCTTTGAACAGATTCGTACTTGGTAACAGGGGCTTCGTAATGTTTGTTGTAATTCGTTGACGCTGGAAACTTCTTATCTTTTCTGTTATACTCGAATTTTCCCTATGCTTCGTATCTGCGATTCTTTTCTGTGAATTTGAATTCTTGTTTTTTCACAAATGGACTGCTAGATTTTTGTTTCAGAGTCCTTTTAAAGTCTTCGAACTCTTCTAGTTTTTCTGCTAATTGAACAGGGGAGTTCATATTTGCCCATTCATCAAGATAATATTCTTTAAATTCAAAGGAGCTTTTCGTTTGAGTTGATCTGTTATGATTAGATCTGATAACTTGTTGAAAGTATCTATCTTCAATCCATCTATCCATCCGTTGAGGTAAGTGTTTAACTCATGGTAAAAATCAACCCATGTTCTTTCAGGTGCTTTTTGATGAGTGACAAATAGTTGTCGAAACTTTTCTGGAGTTAGTTTAAAGCGTTTCAGCAGTAAATCTTTAACGTGTTCGTAAGAGTTTGTTTTTTCGTCAGGCTCTCTCGCTGTGATGTGAGATACTTCCGTCGGTAACAAGCCTAACAGATGAGAAACCCAATTTTCTTGATCAATATTCAATCTCTGCGCTTGACGTTCAAATAGTTTTAGATAAAGACTGATGTCTTCTTTCAAATCAAAACGATGTATAAACTTTGAAACTTCTTTGACGAGAAATTTTGTGTTTCACTTTCTTTGGATGTATCAGCGCCTAACTTGGATTGTGTTTGGATTCTTAACTTTTCCAACTGAAATTCATCTTTGCGTTTTTGCTCATGAAGCGTAATTTTTCTTCTCGTTCTTCAATGCGTAATTTTTCTTTTTGCTCTTCAATGCGTAAATTTTCTTCTCTGGCTTTGCGATCCTCAACAATCGTTGAATGTATGTTTTTGGTCAGTTCTTCGTCATAATTTTCACTACTATTAAATAGATCTTTGAGTGTGGCGATGGTCATAGATTTATCGAATTTTAAATTTAATTCCGTGGCTCAGACAAATAAATCTTCGCGTCGACCTTTGCCAAGATACGCCATTTTAAAATTTAAATTTAAGTTTAGATAGTAACCAAAGGAATAAACAAAATTGTCACGCGTTCAAACAAAAACAATGATGTTGCTATTGGCAATTCTCGTTTGCATTTACTAAAATTTTTAAGTTAAAATGATATTGCATCAAAATACACTAAATATACATTGAAATATTCAAATTATATTCATTTAGAAATTTTTTAAACCAGTAACGTGTAAGACAACAGTGCGAGCTGAAATACGTAATGTTTAATTTAAAATAGTCAAATTATTAATTTCAACTAAAAACAAAACCTTTTTTTAAATCATTTGATATATCAGTTATCTCATTTCGTTATAATAAAGGCAAAAAGAATTTGAAAGAAAAAATAAATTAATATAAATCTTGTTAAGGAACTGTGATTAAATTTATTGTGATATGAAAAAGAATTTAGTAATATAAAGTTCTTAGCTGAAAAAAGCAAACAATTAAAAGTTAGTCACTTAAGAAAAATCACATGTATATTTTTTATTACACCAATAAAAAAAAAATCTTTTTTAGGATCTCTTCAGCACATTCTAAGGATAAATACATGTTTCAATAGAAAGCATAATAATTCTGTCAAAAATGAACTCAAATTACTTATATATTGAATGATAAAATACACCATTAAAAATAAGATCATGTTTTATGTTTAATAAATAAATTCTGAAAACCATAGCATATTTCTTTCAAAATATATTTCTCGAATACTCATAAAACTAAACTAATTAATTGCCAAACTGCTGCAAGAGAAATGTTACACTATATGAGTCATCGAAATTACGATTGCATCGAAATGGCTAAATGTTTAGGAATGGGAGACATTAATTTCTTAGTTCAAGGTCGATGACGTAACCAAAGAAATTAATACTTTTCATACACACTTGAAATGCAATTCAATTCGTTATTAAATGAGATACAAATAAAAAACTTGAATATTACGTACGACTTTCTTAAAATTTTAAAAGATATACTTGTAGAAAATTTTAATTGATATGATTTCTATACACAAATATAAAAATAGTATTTCAGAAAAACACACATGATATTTAAAAATATAAATATAAATGAAATCAACTACAACAATTTTTTCATGAGCAAATTGACGGTGGCTCACGTATTCTTTTAGATTTTTCTTTTTGAAGAACAATATAAAAAGTACCTGATACACTGGACGACGTGTTTACTGATAATCTTGAAATAGACACTGGACTTGAAATGGAGTTGTACGCATCAGAAAATAACGTGTTTTCGGCGAAGTTGCAAGATCTTGAGTTGTAAGTTGTGACTTGTGACTCCGGGAGTCGTTTTATTCACCTAAATGTTAGTATGTTATGAGAGGCAATCCGCGCATTTTCGATTCAGTCCGTTTGTAATTTAGACGTGCAGCCAAAAATGGTTTTTTTTTAAAGAAGAAGAGGGTTAGAAGTTTATCAACTTATTATTTAGGGAAGATTTTCGAAATCAAATCCCAGGCGATTCCCCAATTATTTCTATGGGAGTCCGAATAAATCTTCGAATAAAAATCATACTCTTCAGAAGGCGGGATTTTATATTGGCGAGGTGGGTTGTCTAGGGGTAAGTATTTAAGGGTGAGTGATGAATTAATTGAATCAAAGTCATTTAAACACAGATACTTCATTTAAGTAAAAAAGAATTTATTTAAAGTTAAATGGAAATATTTACAAAAGGGGATATTTACAAAAAGAAAGACATGCAGGAATTAGGTTAATCGAAAGTTGAGTTATACTTTTAGATGACGGGGAAATAACCTTTATCATTCTTGGACGTTAGGACTGGTGGTACCGCGCAGGGCGCGAGATGCGCTAAAGACGTGACGTGTTGAACAAGCGATGGTTAGTAGGCCTCTGCCGGAAAATTATTCAAGCCGGAGCTACGAAAGCTCACTAGACGGCGCTGCTTCGGAATGCAGTAATAAATAAAATTGAGATTTATGGTCCTCTGAAAAGGATATGACTCAACCTTTTAACAAAATGTTTCAAAGGGAAAATCCTACATATATATATATATATATATCTTGTTCAATTTTTTTTCAATCGTTAATAAAATACTTTCTATTTATCCAATCAAGTTCAAATAAATATTTTTAAACTTGTAGTGGATGACACTCGATGCTAATACAGTCTTTTCAAATATTATTTAATTAATTATCGGTTTTCGACGACAACTTAGATTCCTCTCCATTGTTGTAACAATGTAACGGAAAAAACAATGACAAGAGGTGGCGTCAAAAACTGGTTTTTCAGTTGAACAAGCCAAACCGGGCGTGCTTTGTTACAACAATGCAGACAAAATATGCTCTTTTTTCAATTCCTACTATTAGTTCATATATAAATATATATATATATATATATATATATATATATATATATATATATATATATATATATATATCTTGTTCAAATTTTGAATCGTTAATAAAATACTTTCTATTAATCCATTCAAAGTAGCAATTGACTTAATTTTTTTATATTACTTGTTTACATCTCTTATATAAGGGCTGCAGCGATCAAATAACTTGGCCTGAATTATTTTGCTTGTTACATCTGATGGCCAACGATTAATAATGGATGAATTGTTGTATTTAAAGTATACAAGCGAAATAAAGGAATTCTCTGCCCTATAAATTCAAATAAAAAAAATTTATACTAAGCAATTTGTATATAAAAACGGAATATCTGCTTAACTTGACGAGTAAAAAGAAATATTGCATTTTTAGGCATAAAATCTCTGATAACGTTACTCAGAAAATATTTTAATGCGACCAGCAACCTTCTTAATTTTATGCCAATAATGGCAGAAATAAGTGTTGATTTTAGATAATAGAAATACATCTTTTATAGATAAAAATGTTTTCAAAAGCAGAATAAAAAATATTTTTAAATTTATGAAAAATTCCCTTGCGCGAAACTGCATTAACTGAATACTGGTTTATGACTTGAAAAACCATAACGGTCCATTTTTTTTGTGAAAACAATTTAAAGTTTCGCGTTTAAAATTATTTTGAAATTTATCCACATGGGAAATTCTATTTTAAATAACAAGAAACAAAAATATTTTGCTTATTTTCATCTCTATTAGAGTCTTTCCTGTTTTCACTTTTACGGCATAACTCTTATAAATAATCTCCAGCAGTTTTCAGAATTTTGCTTGATATATGCATGCTAACTAATGATATCACTATTTGATCTTTATTTGGCTAGTGTAATTCTGAACATTCTAGTCAGAATTTTAGAATAGAAGTTTACAAAAAATCATCTAATAGAGTTTTTAGTTGCAAAAATTTCCGAACTTTGAAGCAAAAAAGATCTTGTGAATATCTTTAGCTTAAATTCAAATTTAAAATCTTAAAAATATTTTGTTAAAGAAAAGAAATAATTGATGCAAATTGATGACAATTCATTGCATTATTAAAATTATTTCACATTTTTCTTCTCTAAGACATACCAAAATGGTAATCAAGTTACGAAAATAATTACGCGAGGCAGAAAAACTTAGTTGGAAATATATATATATTTGTGTACTTGTTCTAATATTAAATAGTTTTAAAAAATTGTGTATACAAAAAATAATTGTAAAATATACAGTCGAACCTCTATGTAACGAACCTCTATATAACGAACCTCTATATAACGAACCTCTATATAACGAACCTGTATACTGCGAATTTTTCTATATAGCGAACTTTTTCCTGGAACCTTGAACATTTCACGATTTTCTTCGTAAAATAACCTCTCTATAGCAAAGTGCATTTTCTATACAACGAACTTTTTCTTTTGTGATTCGGTTTTGTTCTCCCTTTTATTAAAGTATTTCTAAAAAACTTTCAAGTTATTCTCTGTTAACACATTTTATGGTGGCCATAAATCTTGAACTGGTTTTATTTGATCATAACTCGCCGAGAGCAGTAGAGTTCTGGACATTTCATCCAAAAAGTGCAACTCTTAACCCCCATTGCCCAGTTCACTAGAAACATCTTCGATATCCTCTTTCACCCTCAGTGGAGTTGTCCCGTGTTCTAATTATAAAATAATGTATGTTTAATATTACTTGTATGCTTTAAATTATAAAATGTCTTTAAAATTCATTAATTTTAGTATAAAATTATTTTCTTAATATTGAAAATACAGCGAATTCTTCGACATTCTTTTTTATTGTTTTACCTGCAGTTTTCTTTCTTTCTTTCTTTTTTATAAGTAAGATACATAAAATAAACATATATTAATTTTAAAAAAGCTGTGAATAATTACTTTTACACACACACACACACACACACACACACACATATATAGTATTATTGAATTAAAAAAAATTGTATATGGTTTATAAAATATATTAAACGATGAACCTCTACATAATGAATTTTTCATGCAACGAACTTTTACCCGGGATTTAGCGATTTCTTTATATAGAGGTCCGACTGTATTTTAATGCGTTAATTCGAAAGTTATGTCGGCCGCAGTAGCCATGTGGTCATAGTCATGAACTCGTAACCAGCGCTGTCGAGTCGTAGGCCCTAGACCTGGTGCATTTTTTTATGTAAAGAAGACAAAACTCTTCTCAACTATGATATATGTCCGTCAGACGCTACTGACTAAACCATTTTACCAAGGACATCCTCCCCCCCAAAAAAAAAATTTCTTGCGGGTCGTAAAAGGAACAAAGCGCAGTTGCATGAAATCTTTTTTTCGATAGACACAACAATTTTTCAGCTACTACTTTTGTCGTCTAAGTCCAACGCTCTAAGACCCAATATGTGCCAATCGGTTGTACGGTTTCATATGAAAATGTTATCCAGGGGCAAATTTCTTCAGTTTCAAGAAAAGTTTCTTGAAAAGTTTTCCAAATGCACTACACCACGAAATCATCTTGGGATAGTCGCTTTCTGCGTTTGTCGTCTTAAACATTTTGCCTTGGTGACCAGTGTTCAAATATATTCAGTGTATATTCTTTACGTTCACACATGTATACCCGGTGCATATTCTTTACGTTCATGTGTACTCGGTGTATATTCTTTACGTTCATGTATACTCAGTGTATATTCTTTACGTTCATGTATATTCCGTGTATATTCTTAACGTCCATGTATACTCAGTGTATATTCTTTATGTTCATGTGTACTCTGTGTATATTCTTTACGTTCTTGTATACTCAGTGTATATTCTTTACATTCATGTATATTCCGAATATATTATTAAAGTCCATGTATACTCAGTGTATATTCTTTATGTTCATGTGTACTCGGTGTATATTCTTTACGTTCTTGCATTCTCGCTGTATATTCTTCACGTTCATTCATAATTGGTGTATATTCTTTACTTTCATGTATACTCCGTGTATATTCTCTAAGTTCATGTGTACTCGGTGTGTATTCTTTACGTTCATGTATACTTGGTGTATATTCTTAATCATGGTCTTCTGGCATTCGACAGAAGAAGGAATAAAAGAAGGCCGCCATATTCGACCGCTATGACCATATTAACATGAGTGAATGGGAAATACCAAGTGGCACATACGATAAGTATATATGGAATTCCTTAACAATGTATTGCCTGCTATTTGATGGCTGTGTAGAAAATTTTTTGATTAACTAGTTGAATGTACAGGATGGTTATAACAACAAACTTCCCCTAGAAAAAGCATTCTGCCGTGCAAAAAATTGCGTGGATTGCATCAACTTTTGTATGTATGAGATAGAATCAAGAAATTTCAGCAAAAAAAATTAATTTTAAGTTCAAAAATATCTGTTAGGTGCATGGAAAAATACTGAATTTAGCAAAATAAATTTTTCGAACGGAAGGTATAACTAAGATGAAAATTTATTTGCAAGTTTTGGGTCATCACATATCATCAAGCCACAGTGAATAGAGGTAATGAATTTGATAATAATAGGCATGTCCTGAATTTTTAAAAAAACCCAGCCCAATTAGCTAAAATAAGTACAGACCAAAAATCAGTAATGGAGCAGAAGTTAAATCGTGTTCAGGACGATATAATGAAAGTTTCTTAATTTGGCCACCAAACTATAAAGAGTTACAAGGTGATGGGATTTTTTCGACAACAGATCGTAATATGTATGGTGAGATATTTTGCATGGAAAACGTAATGGCTGCAAAGTCGACCAACGCCACTTCGCAATGACTCCACGATAAATCAGATTCTTTAAGTGTCCCCAAACCAGAAAGCACAAAGAGTCAAACCACGTCTTTTTTTTCGGAAGATCCGATAGACTCTGCCAATGCTTTTCTATGTTTTACATTTTACTGCTTATAAATCTGAATTATTCAAATTGTTACTCATCATTTTCTTTGTTAAATCTACCCATTCTTAAAAAGGATTACCACTGGATATTTTTTACCTGTTTTCCTTTTTTTTTAATTCCTGAACACATCTCTTATTTACATCGTATTTTAAATTAGGTGACGGTTTGATAATTTATTTTGGCTACAAGATGCTGTTTATTCTGGAAGTTTTGTTGTAAAGACCCTGTATCGAAAAATGTGTCATATCATTATCTTTCAATATCTAAAAATGCTCACAAGATTTCCTACAGTATATTTCGAAATGTTTTATTTTATTTTTTTTTTTTTTGTTTTTCCTTTCGTATTTTACCTCCTTCGAAATAACGTTGGAAACTGTACACGCAACGGATGAAGATATTCAATCAGACCTTCAAGTAAACAGACTAACGAAATATTACTTTAATGCAAATTTATAAATTAATTAAATAGGAAATTCAAATAGAATTGCTTAAATGGTTTACTGTAATTAACTTAATATAAATGACGTAATTTATCTATCTATCTATATACATATATATAAATTCCGTATAAACTAACGTGATTTAACGACTTGTTTACAGTGTGTCTGGAATTCGTAGTAGCTGTAGTAACAACAATAGTTGGGTTTTTGACGTTTCCCAGACACTAAGCACTTGCTTCAAAATGTGTATAGAAGCACAATAAGGATAATGAATGACTGTCCAGTCCTTAGTATCTATTATCTGCATTGTGTTGTGTAACCTTTTTATGTTCTAAATTGGTGATTTTAAATAGGCAATGATGGATAAGCAATTTCCTGAAAACGCATTACATTTATTTACCACTTCGTTTACAGAGTTTAAAATAAGTAGAGAAAAATACTGTAAGTATATTTATCTAAATGCATTTTTTAAAAAACTATAAGCATCAGAAATGATATTCTAAAATTAATTTTTTTTGAGAAAAAAAGTCTTTTAGGAAATTTCTTCATCAACTTTTAAAAATAATTTAGTCCTCATATCCGAAAAAACTAACAGCTTTCAAAATTTTTAAAGTGTTGTAGCCTAGTTGCTATGGTCTCGAGCTTGTGGCCGCTCTGTCACATTTTCGTGTCCTAAAGCCTCTGTAGACTCGCCATATAGAGTGGCCGAAGTACGTTAAATCTGTCGAGGCATAAATTCATTTCGTTAGCTTCGTGAGGCAGTTTGGAGAGGGAGGACCAACTGAGGTGTCGTCGTCGTCACTTGATCGAGGTAAAAATTACGAGGTCCATCGTTAAAATCCCGTGTGTTATTTTATAGTGCGACGTTAATAAGCACTCACTTACTCAAAAATTCGAAAGCATTCTTCTCTCTGACATGACAGCTTTTATTTTTAAACCATGGATGATCATCAAGCCGATCATGATCGACTGTGGACCGCTAAGATATTTTGGGGTGACAGCCTTTATTAAGATCTAAGACGCGCATATATTAAAAGAAACATATTAATGGAACACCCCCGCCAGCTAGACTGGAGAATCGGCTTTTTTACAAACGATGGGACTGTATCTTATTCAAGAAAATTATTCGATTAATGTTTAGATGACACATGTACCTTCATTGGTAGCGAATGTGATGCCTTACACGTCCACTGCCACTGTAGGGGCATCCTCGTCAATTGACCTTGGTTCAAAATTACAAGGTTCGTCATCAAAAGCCCTGGTGTAGCTGAACAGTGTGACGTTAATATTCACTCATTCATGCCACTGTAGCGGAAAAATGCGATAGCTGCGATGCCAGCAGTAAAAATAAATTTTTCCCGACACGCTGACTGAAGGGGAGAATAAATGGTGACGATCAGCGTTTCCCGCGATAGTACGGGGTTGGATATTGAGACATCATTCTACACCCCATGATTTCTGGGGATTGGGTTCTCGAGTTGATGTCATCTCTCTCGACGGCGCAGGAATCGACAGCAAACTAATGTAAGTACATACAACGGTTTTAGATTCATTGGTTCACGTATGTTCTGTGCTCACTACATTGAATATATACGTCCAGGCTCCACGGTCTAGCAGTCGCTCCTAGTTCTTCAAGGATTCAGCTTGACACTTTTGTGTTACTTATGTTTCTCTAGTAAAAATAGTAACTTGTCATATTTTAAAAGAGGCGTACAACGTCGAAAACAAACGTTAAAAAAACTTACAATTTAAATACATATTGACCACACCTACGCACTTGGGGGATCGCAACACCTTAAAAATATTAGAAGTAGCCCGTACCATGGAACAGCCCACCCACTCCTATTTTAAACCAGTAAAAATTAAAATGTTTGTTTCTTATTAAATTTTTAGTATCTGATAAATTATTATTGGCGTGTCGTGCTTTTTATTTTATTTCATTGCAACATTTAAACATCTTATTTATAATTTTAAAAGACACATGAAATCCTTTAATTTCAATTAATATATTTTAGAAAATTTTTTGCGAAATAAATTTTTTATTAATATTCTCCCATTATTACAAAACAAAACTTACTTTAAAAAAATAATAAAATAATATCACACAATAACAAAATATTTATTATTTCTCAACTTACAAAATTAGCTAAAGGACATTACTACTTTTTTGTTGTTAAGTCATTTCAAACGCTCAAATAGAGGAAAAGCTTTATAAGCCATTAAATTGTATTTCCTTGACCATTTTGTGTCAGTACAAATAAATAAATCAATAAATCATTATAAAGAAATCGTTCGCAGTTGTCTAGAACTATCCTGCTCTGTCACTTTCTATTTTCGTGCCAAAGTTTTCCCAATGACAAATTCTTTGTCATACTTTTTAAAGAGCTTGTATGCTACATGATTTTGAAATTTGCATCGTTAAAAATATGATTCTAAGCGTTAATATACGTTCTAAAAAATTTTATCTGAAATATCATTTTTTCCGTTGATGTGAATACCAACCGAAAGATTTCCCAAACGTACTTTTTGATACTTATTGTGCTGATTCATCGAATCAATGACTTCCACGCTGTTTTCATTTACGCATACAAACGTCGACATCCCAATGTATTATATATATTTTCAGTTTCTTTCTCTTTTTAAAAAAATTATCAGGTGTAGTGTTACTTGAATGACGTTTTTACATTTAAAATGACGATTGCTTACACATTGTTTCGTATTCCGATTATCAGGGGGGGGAAGAAGAAATGGCTCTAAAAATATCTTGATTACGTCTTTAAGAGAAGATTATCATCGTCCACCGTTGTAGTAATTACACAAATTTAAATTTGCAAACGTTTACTTTAGATTTCAGGTAATTTGTAACTTTTTGATTTATTTAGTGTCAGTTTGTATAATTTCACCATTTGCTTTCTTAATTTTTAATTATATTTATCATTGGTTGAAGTTCACTATTATTTTGCCTAACAAAATTAGAATTTTTTTTAAATAGTTTAAATAAATAAAAATACACTACTGGCCATTGAAATTGCTACACCAAGAAGGCGACATGCTACAGACATGAAATTTAAACGACAGGAAGATGGTGCTGTAATATGCAAATGATTAGCTTTTCAGCTCAATCAGACAAAGCAGGCGCTAGTGGCGACACCTACAATGTGTTTAAATAAGGAAATTATATATATATATATATATATATATTCAACAGGTTTCTATTATACAAATTGCATTTGAACTTTATTGTCTGGTGAAACGTTGTTGTGATACCTCATGTAAGAAGCAGAAATACTCTTACCAGCACATTTCTGACTTTGATAGTGGTCGAATTGCAGCGTACAGGGATTGCAGTTTATCGTATAGTAGAATTGCTGCTGGAGTCGGTCAAGATCCAATGACTGTCAGCAGAATATGGAATCGATGGAGGTAAGGATGGTAATAAGGAACGCCGGGCTGGATCTCAATGGACCCCTATCACTAGCAGTCGCGAAGACAGGCATATTATTCACACATGACCTTAATGCATCGTGCAGCCACGTCCCGAGGCCTGAGTCAAGAATTGGGGTCGTTCGCAAGACAACAAGTGTCTGCACGAGCAGTTTGACGACGTTTGCAGCAGCATGGACTCTCAGCTTGGAGACCATGGCTGCGGCTACCCTTGAAGCTGCTTCGCGGACAGGAACGTTTTCAATGGTGGAATCAACGACGAACTTAGGCCCACGAATGGCGAGACGTCATTTTTTTCGGAATAATCCAGGTTCTGTTTACATCATCAAGATGGTCGCATCCATATTTGACGACAATGTGGTGAAGGCACATGGCAGTGTGCATTCGTCATCATCATACTGCCCATCACCTAGCGTGACGGCATGAGGTGGTATTGGATACACGTCTCAGTCCCTTCTTGTTCGCATTGATGGCACTTTGAACAGTACATGTTACATTTCTGGTGTGTTACGACCTGTGGCTCTACCCTTTATTCGAGCTCTGTGAGACCCTATGTTTCAGCAGGATAATGCACGACCGCATGTTGCCGGTATTATATGGACCTTCCCTGATACGGAAATTATTTGGCTGTTTCCTGGCCTGCACGTTCACCAGATCTCTCCACAATACAAAATGTCTGGTCCATGGTTGCAGAGCGATTGGCTCGTCACCATACGCCAGTCACTACGGTTGATGAACTGTGGTATTGTGTTGAAGCTGCATGGGCATTTGTACCTGTTCATGCCATACAGTCGCTGTTTGACTCAATGCCCAGGCATATAAGTGTTGCAGAAGTTGTTGTTTTGGGTACTGATTTCTCAAGATCTACGCACCCATATTCCTTGAGAATTTAATCACTTGTTATTTCCAGTATAAAATATTTGTTCAATAAATATCATTTTGTTTTATCTGCATTTCTTCTTGGTGTAGCAATTTTAATGGCCAGTAGTGTATTATTTTAATTCTCTTGGGATTTTTCTCGAATTCTGGAACAGCAAAAGAGCAATATTAACCATGCCCAAACTTCAAAAGGCAGTGAAAATTAGAGCCACCACAACAAAAATTTTAATTAACATTTATGTTAGCTAAAAGAGAAAATCCCCATCTTATTATAGGTACTGCTATTTCAAATCAAGCACAAAATTACTGTAATGCTCCACATGAGTTCTCTTCCTCAATCTCCTTTTTTCTATTATGAGTTATTTCTTTTCTGTTCAATAATATTTTGTACAATTTTTAATAGTCTTATTATAAACAAACTATTTTTTATACAAAAAAGAAAAAATTACGAAAACGGTAGAGAAAATTCATTTCTAATATTATTACTAAGTCAAGTTCTTACAGAATCAAGTTTTTTTTACTTTAATTCTAGAGATTTGTCCAACCTACAAAAATAAGAAGGCCTCAAATACCCTTAAAAATGATGTAACTATTATTAAAAGTGTAAAATTATAATTAAAAATATGAAAAATTCGCTTTTTTCAATTTGAAATTTTGTTATCGTACAGTTGAAAAACAAATCTTAGGTATTAAAGTGGAGAGAAGAAAGCTCTCACAAGAGATAAAAAATTAAATCATAAGAATTTGAAAGAAATAATAATACGTTGTTGTAGTAAAATCTTTTTTCCCTTTTCATATTTTAACTGGAGTTTAACTTGTGTTTCATTATAGAATGTTTAATGAACCTACTTAACAATCCAATATTTTAAATTATTTGTTTACTCTCAGATGTAATAACATGTTATTACTCAGATCAGTGTTTCTCAAAATGTGGGGCGAGCCCCCCTGGAGGGGCGTGATAACTCTACTTGGGGGGCAAGATAATATTGAAAATAAAAAGACTATTTATAAAATATATTAATTTATACTGAAAAATGAAAGGGGTAAATGTCAGAATAAATTCTGACATTATAAAAACAAAATACACATTTACACTGATATAATTACTTATAAATGCATCAATACTGCACAATGTATTTGATAATTATTTTTTTTGTCAATGCTTGATTAAGAACAAGTTTAATATTAACTAACGACTCTTAAGAGCTTGTCTTGTAGAGCTGTTTTTCAAAGGAAAGTTTAAAGATATTGATAAGGTCTTTTTCTGTATTTAGCTGAGATTTTCAATTCGTCTGCAAAAGTAACCACGGCTTAAAAAAATCAAGTTTCACAGCGGTAGGATGTTGGAAATGAATAATTGAGAAAATAAATATTTAATTTAATTATTAAAAATTATTTTGCAATCTATTCCAGTTTAAAAATTAGGAAGAAAAAGTAACATAATTCTTACCTTGTTACTTATAAATGAAAATATATATTACTAAAAAATAACTTACTTTTAAGGGGACTTGGCACCCTTTGAGCAAACTTCTTTATTTACGTATTTAAAAATTATATTTTAACATTTTATACAATGTTTCTATTCAAGAAAATGTTACCAGATGAAAATTTTCATATATTATTCACACAATTTTAAAAATTTAAATTTTTTGATGAAAAAAATTGATGGAAAATTTTAAAATCCTACTCCTTTTGTAAAAATTAATTTTTGACCTGAAATTTTTTTATAATATTCTTATGGATGTTCTTAACAACTTTAGGGATCGATTTTAGAATAACTTCATTCATTTTCGAGAAAAAAAATAAAATGTTGATATACAGGCTAAAAATCAACGAAAAAGCCAACATGTCTTACATTTTATTTTTTTTAAAAAAAGTATTCAGTTTATAGCAAAACGGATCCCTAATTTTATTACATGCTTTATTTTTAACACGCAGGAAAAAATTGAAGTGATTGGTAAATAATTGTCGAAGGAGTAGCATTTTGAATGCACTAAGGTTTCGAAAAACACAAACTGAGAAAAACCAGTTTAAAGTTTATAATTCTGAAAAAATAATTATTATAAGCTTAACTAAACTTAAAATACCACTTTAAGATATTACTTATACGTTTTTCTGTAAAATAATTGCATTTTCATATGTTTTCAACCCACACATTTTTATAAATGATCAACTTTTAGAGAGTACTGATTGCACAAGAAAACTAAAGAAAAACTTAAAAATTTTTTTTCTGTCACGACAGAAATTTTAGCTGTTTTTCTTCTTATAATATTAAAGTATTACATTTGTATGAAAAATATATCAGGAATAAGAACTGAAATTATATAAAATTATTAATATAAAATGCCTTAATTTAAAAATTTTACATGCACACATTTCACAAGGAAGAAAAATTACATTATTGTATTGCCTCGGAAATATTCTGCTTTTAATACTGCACATTCTTTTTTATAGTTATTATTTCTATGTATAAAATAGATTTTTTTAATCATAAGGCATTTTTTAGCTGTTTTTTCTAAAAAGGGGGTGTGGCTGAATTGCCTAATTTGTTTTCAAATGAAGTTTTATTCAACTTCTAACTTTCCGACATGCACAAGTGATATATCAATCGAAAGATAATAATGCAAAGAATAAGATTAAATGAAAATAAAAAAAAAACGATAGGTTTGTGATTTTTAGGGTACCAAGTACTCTTAACATATCTATTATACTTAAGTAAAAAATATATATTTTTTACTCAATTTTAACTTAAAATACCTATATCTTAAGTGTAATTTAAAATATCTATTACTTAAATGTAATTTAAAATATCTATTACTTAAAAGTAACAGTGCAAAGTTTAATACTTAACTTGATAATTTGTATGGGTTATAATAAAGGTCGCATTATAGGGTTATAGCTTCAATGTAAATTATAATTGTATAGGGAGGAGGGGGAGCGAAAAAAATATGATTGAGAATATTGGGTCGCAAATATTGAAAGTTTAAGTAGCACTGAGTCAGATAACATATGAATGGAAATGCTACAAATTTTCTCAGAAAAACTCATTTGTTTATTGATTTCTACTTATTTAACTGAAAATTAACCCAAAGATATCTCTTTTGTATTATTTTACTGGAAAAATAAATGTCTAGCTCATTTACTTACATATTGTCCGTGGGTAGCCTAGTGGTTGGAGCATCCTACTCCAGACCGAAAGGCCTGGGTTCGATGCCCGTACCGCTAAATACCCTTCGAATACACACGGAGAACGTTGTCGTTAAATCAGTGGGTCCGAAAGTCTTGGGGGCTGAATCACGAGTGCAGGGAACTGGAGAAAATTTCCCTCCACTTCAGTTCTATACCTAAATTGTGGAGGTGGAGATAGATGGTGGTGCCATCTATCGTATTGTTCTATCGTCCCTTCGGGAATTTCACCGATTTAAATCGTACTGTCACCTGTATGGCGATCAAGGCTAAGGCCAACGACAGGCGTACATCTAGCCCATTGTCACGATGAATTTCGCGGGCCTCGATCTGACTATGTCAAAAAGGTGGCATGAGCAACAACACTTACATATTTTCCTACTTCTTTATCATACTTATAAGACAGAAAATATTGATAAAAATTACTTAATTGTGTGATATAAAGTTCTGATTTATTTTAGGAAAAAATTTTCATTGTAATTTATTCATTATTCTATTCTGGGAGAAATTACTTGTTATTTTTTTGTTTGAAACCGCTGTAAAAGAAAATACCACTGCCATAAAGACGTATTATTCTACGTTAATGTATTATTCTTCTAAAACTCCATTTGACGAAATTCTATTTCCACCACATTTTTTCTCACACACACACAAATCCACTTCTTTCCCTCCAAAATAATATGTACTGTTGACAAAGTTTGTTGTTTTCAAACGCAGAAGTATGTTCTCACTTCACTTCAAGAGAAAACTTTTTTGCAGTACAATGAACCGTGCTGAAGAAAAGGAATTGACTTTTCCCTTGTTATCGTTGAGACCAATCCTCGTGATATCACCACTAACAATGAGCAGAGCTTAAGGAAAACTATACGTTATTTTTTTCGAATTTGAATTCCTATTATGAGAGGATTTCCAAAAGACCTTACAGCCTACGTCATATTGATCTTCCAGAATTTTATCCTCTTGTTTAAGGTTGAGGAATAATTTCTAAAAGAGAGAGAGCACATTTTAGAACTTCCAAAAAGAATATTTAAAATAAATATTATTGATATCTTTTCGACTAAAATTGCGAACAAAATTTCTGTACTTATTTCTTACCCTTAAACAACTGATGATAATAAGTGAGAAATTCATAATTTTTTGATAATATTGCTTTCTCTACATTAGACATCGATTTGAGAAGGAAAAAAAATATTCCACTGATGAGTTTGACATCGATTTGAGATAAAAAATTTCTGAAAAAAAAATTACGAATTTTTAAAAAATTTCTCTGTATCTCAAAATAATTTTTTAAAAAAATTTCTCTGTATCTCAAAATAATTTTAACTATAAAAAATTCAATCAGCGCTTTGAATCTCAGAAACGTTCGGTAAAGGTGGAGTATTTAACAAGTTTGTAAGGTACTTTAATGCGACTTCCAATTAAGTGTGTGTGTGTGTTACGTATTGTTCGAGTGTTAGTAGGTTTTCATTAAAAAGATCTTCAGTGTACATTCATTTTTTTTTTATTTTGAAGCACACATCAAAAGCTTATCACAAAATTGCGATACATTTTCACGTTGACGAGACAAACAAACTTGCGACGATTATAAAGCAAAGCGGACAGGAGACAAGCAGCAGCAACATCTTGGAGGACACCACACAAGGACACAGAGAGCAGCGATTTACATTCTTACATGATGAAGGCAAGCGGACAAAGAGAGCGGTTACACCAGATTTTTGCTTTTATATCAACAGTGGTTATTACGTAATAATTGTTCTGATTGGCTAGAATGGGTGGGACAAGGATTTCGGACTAGCCGATTACGATTAAGATTACAATGTTAATTTTGAACCAAAGAATTAGTTATTTTAAATATTAGTACAAAGAGTTAATAAAAAGGATACTAGAGGGAATTATATATATATATATATATCTTGTTCGAATTTTCAATCATTAATAAAATACTTTCAATTCATCTACTCAAGTTGAAATACATTTTTAAAACTTCTATTGGATGACACTTGATGTTAAAACAGTTTTTTCAAATATTAATTCATTAGTTAAATTTTATTAATGAATAACTAGTAACAAACACACCCACACAAATAATAGTCCAATACCCTATTTAGAAAGTAAAATGGAAAACTGCAAGAAAAATGCTTTCTATTTTGCCACTTAATATTGTGATTCTGTTATATGTATATGCATATTTATATTAATTGTAATTATTTAATAAAAAGTAACTAAAATAAAAATTTTCTTTGTTGACCTAAATAGAAATTGACTTTACATAAAAAAAAATTACATTACTTGTTTTATATAAATTTCCCGACTGTAATATTTTTTGACAGTTATGTGGCCGTGGATCGTTGTAAATTAATGAATTTGACCCTCGAGCGTAAATGGTTAATGACCCCCTACTCTATATGAAAAGTATTTTTCGAGTTAGTTATGATGAATTTCTGATAGCATCTTTTAAGAAAAAGCTGTGATTAATTTTTAATAAATAATTAAAAATAGTTTTTTTTTAAAAAAATTAGTATACTTTTTATAAATTGAGTCCTGATAATGGCAATTTTTTAAAAAAACAAATATGGTTATAAGGGCTTAGTTTACTATGCTAAAATTCTTGACTAGCAAGAGTAAATGACCTTTTAAATTTTATTTTAGGGGCTTTTAAAGTTACTGTTTAGCATATTTTTAAATATGATTATTAATAACAGTAGTTAATCGTAGAGAACCCTGTTCGATCTATCAAGAGGCTTTCTAACTATAATTAATAATGGTATGTTTTCTAATCCTGGATTCCAAGCACGAAATAATATTGCTTTATGTAATTACCTAAGCTTACTGCAGATTCCTTAAGGAACTACGTTAATTGGTTTGGCTGGAGATAGTGAAATTTATTATTTGTAAATTTAAATAAATTTCACGAAGCGTTGACCTCTCTAGAGTAATTCAGGTAATTAAATTGTGCTCTTAGAATAACTAATTACTTCTGAAGTTATGTAACATACTTACAAAGGACTTTTGCTTTAAAGTAATGATTAACATAATTAAATTGACATAATCATTAAAAAATATTTCAACGAAGTTGCTTGAAAATCATAAAAAATATTGTGATGTAAGAATTAAATATGTTTTCTTTTGGATTTATATCTGCTTTTAAAAAGCTCAAAGGAATTTTGATTTTTAAAAAAAATTATCGAAATTTAAATTTAGAAAAAGATGAGAAAAATTATTGAATTGTTTTTTGAAAAGAAAAAAAATAAAACTAGGGTTGGTAACCCCTGTCCGCTTCCGGTGAACCAACCCCCCGTTGTACAAATTATACAACTGTTCATTCGCATTGCTCTAGTTGTAAAACTGTAATTTACATGTATTATGTGTGGTTTTATTTATTTATTTATTTATTTTGCAAAATTCGTTCTTGGCGCTCTTCATCAAATAAATTCATCACCAAAGCTACATCGCGTCCAACACTTCATTAATAAGGTTCTCTGATTTTGATAAACCTGCAGCTTCCTGGAAAGTTGAGTATTTAGTTCCATTGATGGGGTTAATAAGTATTCGTATGAGGCAACGCCTTTCTTCTCACGTAACGATTCTAGTCCAATCAATCGTTACGATATTTATCTCAGAGAGCTTGTAATATTGTACTATTGCAACCGTATTAGCGACATTATATGAAACGAAACACATGGTTAACAATTCAGCGAGTATGACACATTCGAAATTGGGGTTGCCAACTTGGCGAGTTATCTTGAACGTTAAAATTGTTGGGATGATACTTTATAAATTTATGACAGCATCACGAAAAAAATTTATATAGAGTGACATTAAAAAATTCAAATAAATGTGAATAACATGCATGTATCTAATCAAAAAGTAATAAAATAATCAAAAGTGAAAATAACAATACTTAAGTATTTTAAATGATTTAACAAGTGTAACTAAATTATAAATTTAATAAAGAACACAAATAAATACTCTGTCTCTCGAAAACTATTCTGTAATTGTTATAATTAGCGCATACTTTAAATACCTTAACTTGTATTTATTGAAACGCTTTTTATTTTTATTTATTTAATTTTGTAATTTTTTGAGACACACTTTTGCGCAAATATTTATATGCATTGTGGTTAGTAGAAGGAAATAAGTTTTTCTTGTCTTCTATCCTTAATGGATTCATTCTTAACTTCGTTCGCTGAAAAGAAGCAATATTTCTTCATTCATGTAAATATTACCACGCGAAATTAAATTCTATTATAAATATATTTTTAGCTGAATTTTTTTAAAAACTTTCAACAGTTTAAGTACTTTAAAAAATATTAACTCTTTCAAGAAAATATTCATTTTTCATTTCATTATTAATTCATCCAGCATTATTTTTTTAAAAAATTAGTTAATTTTAAGTTATTTAAAAGTTCTACTTTTATTGGGATTTAAGTTTTCTCTTTTTAGACCTTTAAATTGCATTTGATGCATTTTTTGGTAAAGCAGCATTTTAGGATTTAGAAATTGAAAAATCTATTATTATTTTCAAATTTAAATCTATATAAATATAATTTTTACAGAATAAAGTATTTATCTTGAATCACATTATTAATTATTTAAACTTGTTAAAAATGGTTTACATAAAACTTAATCCGAAATATATAAATGTGGTATTAAAAATATTTTTTCAAAGAATATAAGATCAAAATACTCTATTCGAAGATTGTTTTCTTGCAAAATTTCATTGATAAATGTGCACCACAGAATAAATATAAATTATATACTAGAAAATTATAATCAAGAAGTCTTAGGGAATAGTTTTTATTTAAAAACTTTGTACATATTTGAAGCGTTACGTTTGCGTTGATTTTCTAAACAAAATTATCTTTGAAAAATGTCTACCTTTATAAAGTTTTCCATAACTCTCTCTGATTTCTTTACGGCAGTGCTTCTCAAACTTTAAATACTGGCGCCCCCCTTTTCAATCACAATTTTTATTGCACCCCCCTTATACATTAATAATGTACTGAATGCAATAATAATGCACTTTGACACTAAAGCTACAATACGCGATCTTAATTATAAACCATACAAATTAATAACATAAGTATTAAATTTTGTATACGTTACTTTTAATCAAAAATAAATTAAGTAATAGGATAATTATTTTGTTATTTTTCCTTTCTCTCTAATTTTAAAATTGAACATATTGCAAAATGCGGTTGCTGCTTAGAAGACAAACTATAGATATCAGCTAAATATAGAAAAAGAACTTAGAGGGTCAAATTCTAATCATAAACATTCCTTATAAAAACTTTGCTTTGCAAGATAAGCCCATGGAAGTCGTTAATACTTATTAAACTTATTCTTAATTTAGTATTAATTAATTAGTTATAAAATACTCTGTGCAGCACCAATACATTAAAAGTATACCGGCTGAAGTGCGCGCTCTTTGCACGAGTTCATTTATAAGAAAATAAAACATTATTGATATAATAGCTGAATTGTAAGGAGAGCAATGCCAAGTGCGCGACAATGTTTACAAAAACGTAAAATGATTGCTCAAATTTTCATTAGTTGTGAGCGAATTGTAATTATAAGCCTCACAGAATTAGCATTTATAATTGATGTTAAAGAATGAACAATAATATAAAATTCCGATGAAGAATAATTGTATTATTTTTAATATTTAAAGCGCAAAGACTTTAACATGTTTTAACCCGGAAGCAGGCGCGAACTCGATACGGTAGAGGGTTATTGAGTCACCCCAATCTTCTTTTTCTTTATAATTATTTTATTGTACACGATACAAATCGTGATTCCAGCGAATAATTTAATTAAGAGAAAGTAAACTTACCTACTTTCAAGGAATTTTTAATTTTTCTTCGGTAACAAATAAACGATTTTGTCCGAATTAACGATATCGTGTTCTGTGTGTCCCGCACGGCCACTTCCTGGTAAAAAGTGTATTTATTATGATAATATGTATGTTGCTTCTAAAAGCAATTGTGTAAAACGTTTTTCGTTATGCTTTATATGTTTGAGATATGTTTATATGTATCATAAAACTCCTTTGCATGGAAAAAAGCGCACCAGAGTAAAATACATTACTTACAACTTCCCTAAATGAGAAACAAACATAAGAGAGGGGTCATAACTAACTGTACCAATAACTTAGGTCAAACATATTATCAGCAAAAACAGATTACAGCTATAATGTGCAGTATTTCAAAAATAATCACAGTGATGAATTTTTTATGTTCCTAAATTTTTTCGATTCTGGGTCTGGGATTTGTTTTCTCTCTGAAAGAGCAGTATGTTAGGATTAAAAAGAAAACGTAATAAAAAATCTGTCATCACGGGATTACAGCAAATCAAATAAAAGTTTTTTTATTTGGTTATAGGATCAAAGATAGCTAATTAGGTATTGAAGACGTTTTTACTTTTGATGACTTAATATCGCGCGCCTATAAATTATATCAGAGTAAAAGTGCATTTTTTATTATGTCTGAAAGTATTTTGTTTTAATTCATTCCAGTAAATTAATTATTTTTTAAATCTTTTATTTTCGATATGCTCGCGCCCCCCTCGTAAGGTTATCGCGCCCCCCAGGGGGCGCGCCCCACAGTTTGAGAAACACTGCTTTACGGAGATATGAGATCATATTCAGAATCGAATTATATTGTAAACGACTGAATCTTGAGCTTCAAAGTAAAAATCCTCACTAAAGAAGGAAACATATTTTGATTTAGTAAATGAATAACAAATATTTGTAACAGATTTTTTCCACTTTTCTCATGAACTTTAAATTTAGAGACCATTTTTAAGAAAAGGATACCATAAATAAATATTTTTCAAAAAAGTCTTAATCTTTTTAAATAATGTAAGTGATATTATAAAAAAAACCAGAACATTTGTTCCTTAAGAAAAAAATACTTTGATCTCCTTTATGAATAAAGGCTTAGTATAGTTTCTCGTTAAATTCAAATTATTATTTTTAAAATAGACGAAATTCTTTGATAAATGATTTAATTTCACCTCCCCCCCTCCCTTTTTTTAGTTTTTCTTTAAAAGAATTCTGAATTTCGAGGATCAAGAGCACTCAGCATTTTAATGAAATGAAAAAGGAGAGAATCTCATAAAGATTATTCAAATTTATTTTCAAAAACACAAATTTAGTCAAAACGTTGGATTCCCCCCTCTTTCTAGTTCAAATTTATATCTGAATTTAAGGAATGAGACTATAAACAAGTTAAAGTCGATTCAAGCACAATTATAAATTCAATAGTTTTTCAAAATTCTTTATATTTTAAAGATCATTCCTAAAATGCAGTAGTCACGTAATTAGTTTTACATGAATTATGCTTAGCATTCTCTTCTCCATGCAACTCATTTGTTTCCTATTCTTTTTTTCATTTTATTTCACAGCATCACAAAGTTTTTAGATCCTTATAAAATATTTTCGAGTAATAAAAATTTTATCCTATATAAAAACGTGAATTTTAAATTCACTTTTAACGTTATGAAAATTTATTGATCCTTTTTTAGTTGTTGTTGCTTTGTTCGTATTTCAGTTCTGAATGATTAATGATATTCTGAATTGTTAAATTATGGTAGTTTATGAAAATCGGTAAATAAATCATAAAAGGCAAAAAAGCAATCACTATTCTTTGTGCCTTTTTGGGTTAATAACCATTATGTTTTGAAGGTTAGTCAAAATAAAATTGGCAATTAAATATGAATTTTAAATTGAGTTTTCCGAAATAAATTATTCCTAAATAATTTGAAGTCTTTACAAATTAACAAAATTGTAAAGACTTCAAAGTTTTTAAAATTTTTCAAGCTATTTTAGTAATGATAGGTAGAATCTAATGTATAATGTATTACATCCAAAATATGAGTATTATAAATTATTCATTAGTTTTACGAAATGTATAGGGTGTCATAAAACTATACCTAAACAATGCAAAGACTTATAGAGGGATCGGAATATAAAGATTAGTCTATGAATGTAGGTACAGAAGCGTCCCATGTAAGAGTTTTCTCGTAAATGAGTAATAACAACAATCCAATATTCCAAATTATAATACTTAGCTCAGGACAAGTATGTCGATGTATGAGATAATAATTAGTAGTCTTTTCCAAGGTATCTCCAGACTAATATCCTCGTTACGGTGCTGCAAGCAAAAGCGTGATTCTTCTGTAAAGAAAATGGCATATCATCGAATTGTCCATACCTGCCGTACAACAGATCACATTAGTTGTAACATGGTTCCTGATGTGGCAGAACGATCCATCACTTTCAAATGTAGAATATATTTGCCATCAGTGTGGTAATGCAAAGAGGCTATTGTAATCGGTGACGTTGATCATTTGTTCCCTTTGTATCCATCAATTATACATCTGTATCATAATTGCTTGGTTACGTCCGAGACAATTCCCGACTTCTCGAAATATATCCTTATTCCCCGTAATAATAATTTTTTTCTGTGCAAAGTAGTAAAGGGCACTCAATTAACGTCCGTATTCCCTTTCAAGACATACTAAAGCCCGTCATAGAATACAACCGCATGCAAAATCAATTTCAGTATTTCATAATGGAATGCATCTTGCCCCTTGTATGAAGTTGGTTGAACTATAGGCGTACCTTTGAGTTTAAATTCTAATCATTTGCAAATCCCATCAAGGTATATTTAAGGTGTTAAGTTCACGTGATTTTGATGCTTTCTTCATATCATTCTGAGTAGTCAGAAATGTAATTATATTTATGGAAAATTGCAAAAATAAGTTGTGATATCTTTTACATGGTTTTTCTTCGGTGTGTCTATAGTTTGCAACTTAATATATAATTGGAGGGGGGATCTACTAGGGGGGTTCTGCTTTATTTTTATTGTAATGTAGCGTTTCTCAAACTGTGGGGCTCGGCCCCTAGGGGGGGCGTAATAACCCTACAAGGGGGGGCGAGTATGTCGAAAACGAACATTATTTAAAAAATTATTAATTTACTAAAAGGAAGCAAAAAAAATAGTACATTCTGACATAATAAAAAATTAAATACACATTTACACTAATATAATACACTTATAAATGTATCAGTACTGCACCATGTATTTCACAATTAATTTAACAGCACTAAGTCAAGAACAAGTTTAATAATTACCAGTAACTCTATGGATACGTCATGAAATTATATACAAATTTAATACTTATCTTGATAATTTGCACGGTTTATAATTAAAGTTGTATTGTAGATTTACATCAAAGTATATTATTATTGAATGCAATACATTATTATTGTATGGAGGACGCGATAAAAATTATGATTGAAAATGGAATCACGAGTGTAGAAAGTTTTAAAAGCACTTTTGTAATGTTTTTCTCTTGGATTTTATAAAAAATATATATAAGATTTTTTCCAGTCCTATTGTATAGATTTCATTGCCATTTTTTCTAAATTTTCATATTTTAAAAATATATTTTACATCTTGTAAACTTTATTCTCATTTCCCAAATTGCTGTGATATTTTATTCATTACAAAGCATTTTTGAATTCCATTTGTAATTACTATTTTAGTATTTATGTGTAATATTTTTTTCTTAGAAGTATCAATGATTAAACCATTTTGGAGAAGATACGTTTTTTATTTACTAAACGAAATACATATACCAAATGGTCCCGAAAAAGGGACCTAATACACAAAAAAACACATACTGTCTAACAAATGAGACACAAGAGAGACTTTAAAAAAGAAATAAGATACACAGGGATACCATTTCCATAAGGGAATTCAAAATTAGGGAGGAGAGGAATGCTAGATCAAAGAGAGAGAAGGTCCAAAAAATTTTCTGTTATATTTTTGTAAAGAGAGCACGAGGCAGCCAGTTCCCGAGCAGCAACAGATCCTGGACCCTCACAAAGGGAAGAAATATTCGTAGGAGTTGGACAAGTGACCAGTAGGTGTGGCTAGTTAAGAAACCGGTGACAAAAGGTTGCAAGCCATTGACTTTCTGAATAGCAGTAGGAAAGTGAGAGGGGGTTGATACTGGTCAAAAGGCAGAAGTGAACCAGCAAAAAGTCGGAAGAAAATACATTTTATTTAAAAAAAGAAAGCTGAAAATGAATAGCAAAATCCGAAGGCCAGGAAACAGAAAAAAAGGAGTGGAAGGAGAAAGAAAGATTTAAGATAACCAATCACATATAGATTTGGAAATAGCGTAACGATCCTATTGCCATAACAGAGGGATGAAAGATCTCTTGCGCACATTGTTTGCTGATGAGCTGCTACTTTCTTCCTGCTTAGCCTCCCAGGTCCCCAGAACTCAATCCGTGTGATTATTGTCTATGGTGTTACCGGAAGTCACAAGTCTACCGCGATCTTCTGACATCACTAGGGATGCTAAGAGGCAACATCCGACGGCAGTTTCTTGCCATGCCTACAGATATGGTGTACAGTGTTGTTCCCTCGACTAAAGGTATTGTTGAAGAATGATGGCTGATACGTTAAACTGTTGTTATAAAGAACATTTCTTATAGCTAAAAATCAATTGTTGTGCTTATTATTGCTTTTGCTATAAAAAGTGCCATCTGTTGACCATTTTTGGACTTTTTTGTTTGAATGAAACCCCATATTATTTCAAGCATGTGCCTCATTTTTTCAATTTCTACTATTTTTCTCTTTATTTATCTTGGTGGAATTTTCAATCGTTAATAAAATACATTTTATAGCGCTCAGTGGAGCTGAAACTTTATATACATGATTATTTTGGATGACAAAAGAATAATTTTAAAAAACTAATAAAAATTAATTTTGATTAAAACTAATTATTTAAAGAATTACAAATACAGCCACGTTGGCATCATTTTTGGAGACTTGTGTCAAAACTTGAAAAGGTTTTTTTCCACGTTTTAAAGCATTCAGTTGAACTGAAATTTTACATACACGATTTTTTTATGACAATACGATACTTTAATGATAATTAATGAAAAATAATTACCACTTAATGTTGTGATTCTGTCATATGTATACACGTATTTATATTATATATGTATATATATATATATATAATTGTAACTATTTAATAAAAAGTAGCTAAAATAAAATGTTTCTTTGTTGATCTAAATAGGATTTGACTTAATTTTTTATATTACTTGTTTTCTATCTGCCTACATTTTTCCGTGAATTATTGAATTTTCAAGTGTTAATGGACTTCTGGGTCACCTAGCAGATTCAAAGCGAAATGAATTTTTTTCCCTACAAATCATACATAAAAATTTGAAAAAATGAAACATCCAGAAAGCCCATGAAGTAAAAGAATAGGGTATCTTATAATAGAAACTGAGATCTTAAATAAAAGAATATGATATCTCTTATAATAGAAATTGACATCCTAATCACAAAATCAGTTCTTTCAAAAAGCTACATGATAGATGTAACATATTTTTCTCCTAGAAAATCCTAACGCGTAGTTTCACTTCCAGAATTCTTTGATCTCTGTTGCACCCAAAACGTTTGAGGTAAATCGGTTTTTCCAAATTACTTCTGAAGTCTTGATCTCGATGGATTTGAAAACTCTTGAAATAAAAAAACATGTTTTCAAATTGCTTACTGAAGATTTACTGGCAATATATTTATGTTCAAATAGATATCGTATTTAATGGATGAATAAACATAAAGCTGGATTTAGAACGTTTTTTTTTAATTATTTATTACTGTGGGGAGGGGTGATACCACCTGTACCGCCACCGGTACCTCATCTCACATTGAACAAATTATACAACTGTTCATAATCATTGCTCAAATTGTAAAACTGAAATTTGCATGTATTATGTAGTTCTATTTTGTGTAGTTAATGTTTTATCTTCATGTGTAATTATTTTTTTATCTTTATGTGTAATTATTGTTTTTTCTTCGTATGTAATTATTGTTTCACTTTAAAACAGTGTGAATAATTTATATTCGGATGTTTTTTACGTTAATATTACATTCTGTTGTATTTATTTTATGATAAAAGTTATAATATTCACAATCAACGGCGTTCCTTCAAAAAAATAGCGTTTCAATGGAAACTTTCTGAAATTTAGGCGATACAGCCAACTTGGCATCATTTTTGACGATTAGGTGACCATATTAGCGATCATTTTTGGATACTTCTGGAAATTGCTGGAGAAATCAACATCACGATCTATGACGTAAGCGGATTTTTCGAGAAAGTGCTGGAAGGTAGGGGACCCCTTAGGCAAATCGTTCTTGGCACTCCTTTTCAGTTAAATTCAACTTTTTACGATCCATTTTTACAAACTATACCTTATGTATAAATAACATCCCATAACAGCATCCCGAAAATCTTATTTTTGTGTAGAGAGAGATGAATTGTTTTATCTAATAAAAGTAATCGATATTTTTTTCTCCCAGATAGAAAATTTTAAAAATAGTAAATCATTATTGAAAAATATATTATTTGTACAAAATGTTTGTTTATTCTTCAAATCGTTTACAGTTCATAAAAAAGTCAGTTTTTGAGAATAAAACATTTTAATAATTCCATACGTCATTTTGAAGATATTTCAAACGACCGAGTTTAAAAATAATTAAAATTTGAAAGATCTAAACAAAAATACTTTGCGTGAAATATTTTATATATATATATATAAATTCTTCTTTTAAAACAAAAAACAATTTTATCCCTACACAAATTTTAAACTTTTATTTCAGATATTTTTGTGACGTTTACACTTTGCAAATTGGATTTCTTAATATTCTACGTCACTTAAAGATTCTTTTTAACAGTTATGCTTTCATTTAAATGTTCTACATTTTGCTTACCTTAATTCCTTATAACAACACTGTATTCTAATTAAAACAAGATACCTAAAAAGTAAACAATCATTTGATTTTCTATCAGCAATTTCTTGGAATTTGCAATTAACTTTTTCCATTACCTACGTGAAAAGTTTTTATTGTTGGTCTTCCTTGATTATTCTGGAAAAGTAATTAAAATTTCTAAGATTAAATCAAAAAAATTACACATAGTTTTTTAAAGTTGGATTAAATCTATTTTGTAAACACTTAAAAAAATTCTTAAAAATATATTAATTTTTTCTCTTTTGATAAAAAGAAGAAAAATTATTCGCCCTCTCTCTCACTTGTGCTTTCTCCATCTCTCGTTCTGTATATGAATTTGTCAAAATAATTTTTTAAAAAAATTTACTACTATATCTAAAAGATTTTCTTTTATTTTATACGAGGGAAAATAAAAAATAAAGAGACTTTTGCAAATTATCTTACCAAGGTTTGGCAACAGCGTTAGTATCCAGCATTGAATTAGGGGACAATACTTCTATACAAAGTGTCCCTCGTCTCCCCTCGTAATTACTGGGGTGCAGCAGACCGTTGAACTAGCTGCATTGTCCATCTGCACCAAGGAGAAAAGGAGGGCACCTGCGCTGGACACTAGCCATCCCTCCCATCACTATACTTGGGGCTGCGGTAGCCCAGTGGTCAAGGTCTCGGATCATGGCAGGCATGTCATGAAGTTCGAGCCCAGTACCACTAAAGACCCGCCGTGTAGAGCAGCGATGCACGCTAAATCTGTCCAGAGCTGAAACATCCTCCCGTTGGTGTGGTGTGGTAGTTAGGAGAGGGGTACCAGCTCAGGTGTCGTCCACGTCACTTGACAATGGTTCAAAATTACGTGGTCTGTCGCCAAAAGCCCTCGTGTAGCTGAACAGTGCGACGTTAAAATTCACTCACTCCATTACCATTACTATACTCTTGCATCAACGACTTGCACATTGTTCTCTGTGGTTGATATCGATGGATTACTCGATTTTACGTCAGCACATAAAGAATTTCTTTCCTGTTTGAAGGGCTTTATCTACTCGTAGTTTAATATGCGTATCCATATATCATAAAACTCATTTATATGGGGGAAAAGCAACAGAAAAATATTATTTTCAACTTTCCTAAAAGAAAAAGAGACGGAGTGCAACATACCAGTAAGTTTGAAGGTCAAATATTATATTTGATAATTAAAAGTAGTATTTTAGGGGCTAAAAGAAACGTAATAAAAAATATCTCATTGTGGGATTACAGTAAAGCAAACAAAATGTCTTTTTTATTTGGTTATAGGATCAAAGATGGCTAATGGGCGTTTGAAGTGGAATCTTTTCGTTTTGATGATCACCAGATGATAAAAATAAATTATATCAGTGTAAATATGTATTTTTATTATGTCAGAAAGCATTTTGTTTCACTTCTTTCCAAAAAATTATTTTTTAAACCTTTTATTTTCAATATGTTCGCGCCCCACAATTGAGAAACACTGTTTTCACACAACTATATTTTTCAGTTTTCACATCCTTGAATTCAAAATGCGATGTTTTCTTTAATTAATGTATAAGTAATGGGGATTTTGATATTTACAATAAAACACACTGACAATACCAAAACTGTTTTAAAACTTACAACAAATATATGAATATTTTTATAGTTACATGAATCCGATTATACAAATAGAAAGCATATTTATTTATTTTTTTTTTAAAAAAAGTTAAACATTCAAATTAGTGTTTACAAGAGACAACGTTTTTGAAAATACTATAAAAAACTTGCAAAACAATTATTGTTCATTAAATATTTGGGATAATTATCATGCGATAATTATTATATTAATCCTAGATTTTAAAAAAAGCACTAATTAAAAATTTATATTAAAAATAAATTTCAATTCCATTGAACGAAAACTAAAAATCATTACTAAATGAATCGAAAACAATTAATGAAATGCAATTTTTTTATGAATGCATTTAAATATTTTAAATGCCTCTCCCAATTAGTAGAGAAAAGGTAACTCGTTTCAACATTTGAGGATTAATTTGTTTGAGCTATTATCCAATAAAAAAAATTAAATCCCAGAGTTTGTAAAGTAAACAAATATTTTTATTAAGCAAAATTCTGTTTCTTTCAATAAAAATAAAATATAATCTGCTGTTATTTTTAAATGTTTATTTATCTTTTTTTTATGTAGAATATTTTCAGAATATCTTTCCCAAGAAAATCAGAAATTAACAAAAACTTCATTTAATCTTGAAATACCAAAATCATCAAAAATAAAAATATGAAATTTTTCGTTGCAATTATTAAGATAAAAAATTAGATAAAAAGGTGTTTTAATTAGTTGTTGAGATCGAAACTATGATTGCAAAACATCAATTTTCTAAACTCCAAAAAAAATTAAATATTGCAAAAATTGATAGTAAAAAAAATTGTTGTCTCTTGAATTAAATCCTTCCAAAGTTTTCATGAAGTAAAATAAAAACTCAATTATTTTCCAAAAATTTCGTAGGAGTAATAAACTTTACTTTCGGAAAATGTTCTACATTTATTTATAAGCAGTTTACTTTTTTATAATGTATACCAAAGAAACGTTTTGAATACATTTTCTACTGATATGAAATTACTGATACAACTGAATCAATTGATAGCTTATTAATGTCTGACTTTGCTTATGTAACGACTACGGAAAAAAATTTTGTTCCAAGGAACTTTTCGTGTAATTTCAAAAAGATTTGTAATTTTAATTCTAATTTTCCGATTTTTTTTTCAAATTTTTGTAACTTAACTTTGACACAATCTCCTAATAAAAGAAAATCTACACTCATGCTCATAAATTAAGGATAATTCAGAATCACACAGAAATTGAACTGAAATAAAAATTTCACCTGTAGAATTATCACACACATCTTGAAGAAGAATATGCAAATTACAGGAAACCACCAGATGGCGCGGATAGTACGTCACAATGACGAGAGTGTAAGAGAGGGGTATAGAAGGAATGGTGGAAAAGAAGTAAAATTGTTCACAAGCGCTTTAAAAGCCTTTTAATGCAATAACCGCTTAGTTATGGCAGAAAGGAAGCATTTGGATGATATTTTACATGGTAGAATTATTGGACGAATGGAATGTGGACGTACCTAACTGTAAGTATCCGAGGAACTTGGAATCGCCCAAAGTGTCATCTCCAGGCTTTGGCAACGATTCCAAGAGGATGGTAATGTGAGTAGATGTTACAGCACAGGTCGCCCCCGAGTTACAACGACGAATGAGGACCGGTATATATATTTGGAAGTTACTGCCAAAAGAAACAGACGGAGCACAGCATCATATCTGTCTCGTCAGCTCTCTTCAGCTACCGGTATGACAGTTTCAAGGCAGACCGTGTACAGACGCTTAGGGCACATTGGTCTATATGCTCGTAGGCCTGTCAGATAGGTTCCACTTACCGCAACTCACTGTCGCCTGCGATTAACCTGGAGTAGAGAGCATGCATTGTGGACACCACAACCGTTATGGTGGTGCAGGATGGCTCGTTTGGGGAGGAATTATTCTTGGTTCCAGAACTGACCTGCATGTTCAGAGTGTAACGATGGCAGGCCACATCTATCGGGATGTCATTCTGGAACAACTTGTACGTTTGTTTCGGGGTGCCATGGGTGCTGAATTTCGGTTTATGGATGACAACACCCGTCCTCATCGTGCAAACATTGTAGACGAATGCCTTCAATCGGAGGATATCACCCGTATGGATTGGCCAGCATACTCATCGGACTTGAATCCAATAGAGCATGTGTGGGATATGCTTGGCCAACGAATTGCAGCCCGTCAACCCCCTCCCACCTGTCTACCGGAACTTCGGAGGGTATTGCTTGATGAGTGGTGTAATATTCCCCAAGATCAGATTGATAATTTGATACTCAGCATGCCTAGACGTTGTAAGGCCTGTATTGCATCGTCCGGAAGACATACTCCGTATTAACCATCATACTAACCATGTTATACTGTTTTTTTGTAAATAGGTTCTTTATTGAAATTTATTCCAGGGAGTAGAAATCGCAATTTTTATTAATTATGTCAAACATATAGCATCTTTTTTGCTCTTTACCTTTTGTTTAATAAGTAGACTTTACAAATAAGTCAAATTTGTTTTGCTTCTGTCTCTTTCTTTGCCTGAACTTCATTATCCTTAATTTATGGCCATGCGTGTACCTTGTAATGCTTCCTGTGCTAGTTTCACAGGTTGTACACCTAAACAAGCCATGCATCTGCATGATGTTATAATGGGATTTTGCCCTATACATAGCATGTATCCACTAACGGTTATATGGTACGCAAGGGGTTGATTTTTTAATTCCTTTTTCAACTCCTACTATTAGTTCATATTCTCCCTATATATATATATTTCTTTATATATATATTTTTTATATCTTGTGTTCAAATTTTCAATCGTTTATAAAATACTTTTTACTTTTCCATTGATGTTCAAATACATTTTTTAAAACTTGTAGTGGATGACATTTGATGTTAATACGTTTTTTCAAATATTAATTCATTAATTAAATTTTATTCTTAAATTTATTTTGCGTTATTTTTGCAACAGATGGCATCAGTAAGTTTTTCTAAAGAAATAGGAATTGCCCTTAAAAAAATATTCTTATATATCTATAAATAGATTTGAATCAAAACGTCCAGTTTAATTGAAATTAAATCTTGTAGACTTAATATAAATCAAAATCATATATCACACACACACATTGTCATTTTTGATAGTTTATAGTCGCGTGCTCGGGGTTGTAGAGCTACGCGGGTTCGAGACCTAGTACCACTGAAGACCCACTGTGTAGAGGGGCTGTTGCACGTTAAATCAGTCGAGACTTAAAGTCCTGCCTTCGGAGTGGTTGTAGTGGGAGGTGCCAACTCAAGGGTCATACTCGTCACTTGACCAAGGTTCAGAATTACGAGGCTCGTCACTAATATCTCTCGTGTTGCACACGACGAAAGTTAAAATAAAATAAAATCATTTTTGATAGATACTACATACATATACATATGAGAATACTTACAACTATTCATATCTGTGTGTGTTTATAACATTCATCAAAAAAATATAATACTCGTATAGGACAGCGTTTCTCAAACTGTATGGCGTTTTCTCCTGGGGGGAGTGATAACTCTACAAGGGGGGCGCGAACATATTAAAAAGTCGAACACAAAAGATTATTTTTTAAAAAAATTATTAATTTACCAAAAGTAAACAAACCAAATACATTCTGGCATAATAAAAAAATAAAATACTCATTTACACTGATATAATACACTTACAAATGTATCAGTACTGCACAATGTGTTTTATAGTTAATATAACAATACTAAGCTAAGAACAAGTATAATAATTACCAGTCATCCCATAGGCATGTCATACATACAATTACATATAAAAATTAACACTTATCTTGATAATTTGAACGATTTATAATTATTCCCTTGACTGCTGGATTAAAGTTACGCGATTCGCTCCCCAGCGCCCCCCCTTTCCACGTAGGCGTGTATTTGGGGGAGAGGCGGGGGAGAAGAGGAATAAATGAACAAATCCTCTGAAATAAGGCACAATCCTTCGCAAACACTCTAAAGGTCCTTTTATTGCATTACAAAGCCTTCGGAATTATTTTATGAATAACAGTACACAGAAAATATCATACTTCCAAAAACGTATATATAGGTCCGGTGCAATTAACGCTTTGGCTGAGCGACACACTAATGGCACTTATGAAGTTAAAGTTGTATTGTGTAGCTTTATGTCAAAGTGTATTATTGAAATAAATACATTTTTATTGTATAGTGGGTCGGTGGGGGGTGCGCGAGGAAAATTATGATTGAATATTGGGTCGCAAATATTGAAACTTTGAGAAACAATGGTATAGAACTTCAAAATAAATTATAGTGACTTCTCACACAAGTTCACAATTAAAGAAATTACAATATTTCCAATTATGGTAAATCTTTTAAAAGGGCAGATTTCATTCTAACTATAAATTGGGCATATTTCATTCTAGCATTCTATTATAATTGTTGCATATTTCATTCTAACATTCCATTATAATTGTTACATAATGAAGTAAATGAACTAACTAAATGAAGAAAATATCTTAGTTTCTGAATGATGTCTCCTCTATTTTTTTTAGCTGAAATTATTAAAAAATAATGCAACTCTTTCAGTAATCTGATCATCGCAAGCTAGTTTCTAGACAGAAATGTTGTCTTTATTAAAAGAAATTCAAAGTAATGCTTTCTCTAAGTAATGTTTGTAAGTATATATAATTTGAATTGATTTTATTTAATATTAACGTCGCACTGTTCAGCTACACGAGGGCTTTTGGCGACGGACCACGTAATTTTGAACCATGGTCAAGTGACGTGGACGACACCTGAGCTGGCACCCCCCTCTCCTAACTACCACACCACACCAATGGGAGGACGTTTCAGCTCTCGACAGATTTAACGTGCATCGCTGCCCTACACGGTGGGTCTTTAGTGGTACTGGGATCGAACTCGTGACCAGGCAAGCCACGATCCGATACCTATACCACTCGGCTACCGCGGCCACTATATAATTTGAAAGTTTTCCTAATAAAATTACTCGGGAAATATAAATTCAATCTTGAATTTCAAGAATTACTTTAGCTGACTTAGAAAAAAATCTCTTTCAAAAGATTTTACAGTCATTAAATGAATTTCATTGATATAATTACGGGTAGTAAATTTTGCAGAAATAGTTAATATAAACAACACTCCTAACGACACTGAAATGCAATTTAAAGTTCGTATAAACTATATAAACCAAGTTTATGCATTATATATTTTTCAATTCTATTATTAAAAATTAAGATTCTTGGAAATCTGAGCGTGGTTATTTAGTTTAGAGATGAAATGTTAAAAATAGATATATATGATCATATATTGCAATATTACAGTTTCTGTAAAAATACCTGAAATCTCTAAATTTGAACAATTTGTTTAATAATATTCCAAGTAGTTTAAAAAAGAAAATGATAATTTATTCGTCTAGAAATTTCATTTACTGGAGAAAAGTGTAATTACTAATATGACTTGCATATTTTTAAAACAAAGTTCTTTGAAAAATATACGTTTCAAACATTAGAATTAATTTTTTTGATTTATAAATTTATCATGAACTTTTTTGAAATAGTTTAAATCTTCCCTATTAAATAGTGGCCACGGTAGCCTATTGGCAAAGTCACGGACTTGTGGTTGGCATGTCATGAGTTCAGGACTAGTGCCGCTGAAGACCCGTCGTGTAGAGATAACCACTGCACGTTAAATCTGTCTAGGCTCAAACATACTCCCGTTTTTAGTGATATGTGGAATTTAAGAGGGGTAGCTGTGGTGTCACCCTCGTCACTTGACTATGGTGCAAAATTATGAGGTCCATCGCCAACAGATCTCTCCAATTCTCTAGCGAAAATAACTTACATTTGCATTATTGTTGTGGTAGAAAGGTGGTTATGCTTGCAAATCCGTGACTAGCATGGTTTTTGTCGAGTCGTGGCTTCGAGTCCGGAAACCAGTGAAAACGTTGATGCACATTAAATTTAATGGTTGATATGTTGTTGTTGTTTCTAATGCCACCTGTCTGTCGTAGTCAGACCGAGGCCCACGAAATTCATCGTGGCAAGGGCTATATGTGCGCCTGTCGTTGGTCTTGAGTGCCATACGGGTGACAGTGCGAATTAGCTCGGTGAAATTCCCAAAGGGGCGATAGATGCCGACACCACCTATCTCCACCTCCACAACTTAGGCATGGAACTGAAGGGGAGGGAAATATTCTCCAGTCCTCTGCACTCGTGATTCAGCTCACAAGATTGCGGACCCACTGATTTAACGAGCACGTATTCCGTGTGTACTCGGAGGGTATTTGGTGGCATCGGGCATGGTGTGGAAATTTGAAATGTCAGCCTAGATGTTGCTCTCGGAACCTAACGGAGAAACAAAATTACAAAGTATAGCTGTATTTGTTTGCTGTCATTTTTTGTTCCGTTTTTTCATCTTCATCATCACAAATAGATAAATCCGTATCAGAGTTACGTCGTTTTCATCGGTTTCTGGCAAATATTCGTTGCCACGGTAGCCTAGTGGTATAGGTATCTAATCGTGGTTGGCTTGTCACGAGTTCGAGTCCAGTACCACTAAAGACCCTCAGAGTAGGGAGGGGGCGATGCTTGTTAACTCAGTCGAGAGCTCAAACGTCCTCGCGTGGGTGTGGTGGTAGTTAGGAGAGGAGGTGCTTGCTCAGGTATCGTCCTTGTCACTTCACCATGGTTCAAAATTACGAGGTCTGTCGCCGAAAGCCCTCGTGTAGCTGAACAGTGTGACGTTAATAATCACTCATTCATTCATTCGGCAAATATTCTCGTCATGATCACTTTCGTTGAAATCCCACGACGATGTCATATCGGCAAGAAAAAATAAAAAATAAACAACAAAAATATACTTATACGAACTTTAGAAAGCGAAACGAAACACGGACGAACTTGTGGAGTAGTCAGACTCAAAAGGAAAAACGAAATGTTTATCGCAATACCAAGGGGAGTATCCCCAGAAATCTGGGATTTGCCTTACGCTAGAAAGTACAGTAATATTCCCAGTGAGAGTGTTTATTAACGTCGCGTTATAAAGCAACGCGAGGGATATTGGCGATGGACCTCGTAATTTTGAACCTCATTTGGAGGGGGACACCTGAGCTGACACCTTCCTCTCCAAATTACCACACCACGTCGACGGGAAGACTTTGAGCCACGACAGGTTTAACGTGCAGCTCCTCTACACGGCGGGTCTTCTGTGGCACTAGGGCTCGAAGTCATGACACCTCTGGTCACGAGGTCCTGACCATAACCGTTGGCTACTGCTGCTACATAATATTCCTTTAATCCATAACAGAAAAAGGTTTTACTGCAGAGGATGCAAAGAACTATCATTAAATTCCTTTCATACAATTTACATTTCCTTTTTCAATTCCTACTATTAGTTCACTCTCTCCTATATATATATTTATATATCTTGCTAAAATTTCAATCGTTAATAAAATACTTTTATTCATCTACTCAAGTTCAATTACATTTTTTAAACTTGTAGTGGATGACACTTGATGTTAATACAGCTTTTTTAAATATTAATTCATTAATTTAACTTCATTAATTTTAGTTTTATATGGAAGAAAAATTAAATTGGTTCCGAATGAATGCAATAGATGGCGACAGTATACATCGATTACCCAACTACCAGGTATGGAATATATATATATATTATATGGATATACACTGCTGGACAATTGCTAAGGACGGATAACACTATCATCCATAGCAACCACAAAATGAAAGGAAGCAAAATGTGGAAAATTAGAATAAGTGCGGGATATTAGTAAGAAGAAGTATGAGTATGCAAACTTTTTTTCCACATCTGTTCATCACGTGATAGAGTTCATAAGAGCTTTAAAGGTTTTGACGCGTGTGGACAGTTGTTGTTTCAAGTCAAAGTTTTACAGGAAAGATTTAATAGACGAACTTAAATTTTTTTGGCATGTCTTCCCGACATCACATAGATGATTTTATGCGTGCCCGAATTACTGGAAAGATCGAAGAAGGGCGAAAAATAACAGATGTTGCCAGGGAGTTCGACATCGCTCACAGCGTTGTTTCACGGCTGTGGAAGTCATTTAAAACTACTGGAATGTGTAGTAGACGGCACGGGGAAGGTCGTGTTAGAAGTACGACGCCTGCAGAAGAGAGATATATCGTCCTATCAGCAAAAAGGAACAGGTGCACCACAGCTCAGCAGGTGGCAAATCAGTTTCTTGCTGCCTCAGGAAAGCAGATCTCCCGAAAAACTGTTGCCAGACGTTTGAGGGGAGGAGGACTATACGCACGCAGACCTGTTGTGTGTGTCCCATTGACCAGACAGCACCGTACTGCCCGTTTGCAATGGTGTTGTGAGCATCACAATTGGACTGAACAGGACTGGGCATGCGTACTATTCTCAGATGAGAGTAGGTTCAGTCTGTCATCGGATTGTAGACGCCAACTGATCTGGCGCGAGAGTGGTACTGCTTATCGTCCAGAAAATATCCAGGAAAAGGACCAATATCCGACATGCAGTATCATGGTGTGGGCCACCATCATGATCAATGGCCGCACACGCCTACATGTGGTTGCGAATGGGACTATGACGGGCCAACGATACATTGATGAAGTTCTACTTCTTCACGTTCGTCTTTTCCGTGGTGCTGTCGGTGATAAATTTGTTTTTATGGACGACAACGCAACATGTCATCGAACACACGCTGTTCAGGATTGTCTAGACAGCGAGGGTATTCGACGTCTCGTATGGCCAGCGCGTTCTCCAAATCTAAACCCCATTGAAAATGTGTGGGATGCTTTGGGGAGGAAAGTTGCTGGTCGAAACTATCCTCCGACAAACAAGAACACCCTCATCCGTGCACTCACAGAGGAATGGGATAAATTGCCTCAACAGCTGCTGGATATTGTTGTGCAAAGTATGGTACGACGTGTGGAATGTTGCATCACACTCCACGGTGGACATATCCCGTACTGATAGCTTTCTTTAAGGTGCCTACTGACTTTTAGATGCATTGTTTCATTTTTCCGTACGCAGATCAAATGAACATTTTTTCTTCTTTCAGATGTGTCACAGCTTTTGTACTTTCCAGAACAATAAATATTCTTTATTCTAATGTCTGAACAGTGTGGCAACTATATTTTATCCTACTAGGCCTCATGTCTCGCTTAATGTTATGCTACATAGCAATTTGTGATCCGTCCTTAGCAATTGTCCAGCAGTGTATATATATATATATTGTAATTATTTAATAAAAAGTAACAAAAATAAAAATTTTCTATGTTCACCTAAGTAGGAATTGACTTTAAAAAAAATTTCTAATACTTGTTTGAAAATAAATCTATTTACACTACAGATACGTTAAAGTTAAATAAAAAAATTTACCAAAAAATGGAAATCCCCCTTCCTCCTTTTCTTGCAAAATATATAACAGAATAAAAAAATACTAAAAACTTTACGACACTTGAATATTGCATGATTCAATTTGAAATAAACTAAAAATTTAATCATATTTTTGTAAAAGAACGATATGGTTAAAAAATGAAAAAAGTTTACCTTACTCTTTAACACTTCGTAATTAAAGAACAAAGAATACTTACCAAAAAAAAAAAGGGAATATTTTTCCTTTTCTCGCTAAATACATGAAACAACAGAAAATGACTAAAAAATTTTACTCAGCACCTTTTATTGCATGGTTTATTTTTCAATAACCTAAAACACATTTTAATTTAACCATATCACTTTTTTAAAAAATAGTTCAAATCAATATTTTTCCTCTCTGAGCCCTTTCAAGAAAGAGCATCTGTTCCAGAGTAACACTCTTCCATTAATAAAAAGACAGCGAGCGAAAAACAAAAGTTTTCTGGATTATGATGATGTTCTATTCTGGTCTACAGAGAAAAAGTCTTAAGCATCAGGAGCCTATATGATGCTATTTAGTTACTCCTCGGAGCATGTTCTTGGTCTATACGGTTCCGGTTACTCCAGTTTCTTGATTAGATTCTTATCCCAAGGTAACCAGAGATTTTTTTCAAAAAGAACTAGAGAAATAATCTTTCTTCTTAGCCATGAAAGATAAAGTACAAATAAGCTTTTCGATCCAATTCAGACTCTTAGACTTTAGCCATACTTTTAATCATCTATGTAGATTATTCTGTAAATCATACATAATTAATTATTTAGTTTGAATTTCTAAATTGTAAAGACTCAAATATTCTGAAGTAAGGAGAATTTTTTGTATTAAGGGGTCCAATTTTTGTACAGTGAGAAGTAGAACCAAAAATTTAAGAAAAAATTACATCGTAAATATGAAACATTTTATTAATTCAAACAAAAATACACTCATTACGCTTACATACATTTTAATTAATTACTATAATAAGTATTTTTCCATTGAATGATTTTTTTTGTCAATATATCATTTTCTAATTTATTAGAAATTTCGGGGCATATTGAACTTTATGGCAAGTGTGCTACAGCTAAAGTATCAACATTCAGTCTTGATTTCTCACTTGTTCAAAAGTCATTACTAATTGGAAAAACTCTTTCAACTACTGCATTAGTTCCACGGTAGCACAACGTAAATTCAGCAAGATTAACTAAATTTTCATATGGGATGTATTCATTTTTGAATGGTTAAATATTTCCACCCCTTTTTCATAAATTTCAACATGCTAAATTTTCCCATTGTTCTAATTTATCAGAATTTAAATATACTTCAGTCTTCTAATTTCTTCATACAAACAACTGTCATCGACTTTAGTATCAGATGTGTCTAAAATGGATTCCCGTCTCGAAGGCAAAACAGAGCACCCCTTTTGTTCTATTTTGGGAATTTGAATTTGAATTTTAATGGCGCAAGGGCTGACTCCGGCCAAGCTGCGCCAAACACTCGTTAAAAGAGAAAAAGTCTTCTTTTTAAAAAAATACATAAAAGTACATGCATACATACATATCTTTATATATAAAAATTTTCTGTGCGTGTGTTTGTCACTAAACTTCTCCTAAACGGCTGGACCGATTTCGATGAAATTTTTTGTGTGGGTTCAAGTAAATTCGAGAATGGTTTAGATTCACAATTCGGTCCAATATCGCTATTAGTTAAAAAGATATTAATTAAAAACATTCAAAAAATACAACTCAACATTCACTTGCATTGTTGTAACAACGCTATTGTTATAAACAAGTAAAATAAAAAACTTTTAAATCAATTCCTACTTAGATCAACCAAGAAAAAATTTATTTTAGCTACTTTTTATTAAATAGTTGCAATTAATATAAATTTGTATATACATATGACAGAATTACAACATTAAGTGGTAATTATTTTTATCAATTATCATTAAAATATCGTATTGTCATCCAAAACAATCTTGTATATAAAATTTTCTTTCAACTGAATGCTTTAACACGTGAAAAAAAAATCTTTTCAAATTTTGACATAAGTCGCCAAAAGGGTCGCTAAGTCGCCAACGTGGCTGTATTTGTAATTTTTTAAGTAATTAGTTTAAATCAATTAATTTTTATTAATTATAATTAAATTATTGTATTTCCATCCAAAATAATCATGTACATTACACTTCAGCTCAATTGAGCGCTTTAAAATGTATTTTATTAACGATTGAAAATTCCACCAAGATAAATAAATAAATAAATAAATAAACAAATAAAATATGTATAGAGATCGTGAGCTAATAGTAGGAATTGAAAAAGACATAAGTTGGCGTCGAAAATTGATTTTCAGCCAAACTGGCCAAACCCGGTCTTTATTGTTACGAAAATGCTGACGATTCACGCTTTTTAATTAATATCTTTTTATATAATCTTTATATATGTAATTCTTCTGTACGTGTGTATGTAACTGAACTCCTCCTAAACGGCTGGACGGATTTTGATGAAAGTTTTTGTCCGTTCCAGTGGACTCGAGAATGGTTTAGATTTATAATTCGGTTTAGAAATGTTTATTTAATTAATTTTTTATTTATAAATTGCTGATCTTTTGGAATGTTTTACATTGGATCCGGCAGACTGCGCTACGATCGCAATATCGAATATTCAAAAATCATTTATTATAATTCAGGTTGGTCCCGACAGTTGGTGCTGTGATCATTTCAGGAAAATATTTTGTCACTTCGTGTTATTATTTTGTTGAAATAAATCGTGTGTTAATTAAATTATTACATTCAGTATATACTCAAATTTTACTCAAAATGGTCCAGATTGTCAAAGCTTATTCATAAATCTTTGGAATTTTTGAATTTAAGATGTGTGTACAGGACAACGTCTGTCGGGTCCTCTAGTATAATATTAAAAATCTAATTAAACACACAAATCAAATCAAATATAAAAATCCAATTTTTAAAAGAAAGGCAAATAGGAAAAAAATATTAAAAGAAATGTTCCATTCTAGGATGATTGTTTGTAATAAGAAGTCTATATTCTTCTATGTTTGTATTTAATGTTTCTTTGTTCGCACACATATCTATCTCTCGTCTTATATATGTATCCCAGTGTGAAACACACGACAACAACAACAACAACAAATCGCATACACTTTTGCCTAACATTACCGGAAGATATTTGCAGACGAAACTCTCATATTTTGTTCATGTTATTGAAGTTTTATTGTCCTTTGATGATTGAAAAATACCATGTTGAACGTTTTCTTGTTCTTGTGTTTTTTTGACAGGGAGCAATGTGTCTTGTGGTACACTTTTAACTTCATATTTTCTTGAAGATGTTTTTTAGACAGCATTTGAAAATTTTCCTTTCAACTTAAACGTTTTATGTTCATCGCTTTTCAGAAATTTAATTTCACTATCATGATTAATGTCCATCATTTCATCAAGGTCTTCCCTTGTTTGATCAGTTCCAACTTCATCCAATACATATTAAAAATGTCCATTGCTTTTTTATATGTTTTTCATTTACATTTATAAACTCTAATGAGTCATACAACACAGCTGTTAAAAACATTAAGTCGTTGTGAGAAAATGTAGGCTGTTCATAGAAAATATTTTGAAACAAAAGTGGTCACGCGGGGAGCTCAGTCATCCCAAGTACCTTAACATTGTAAAAAACTTTTGCCATTCCCAAAAAAGAGGGAGATATGCGACAAATACATTTTAGTTCTCATGAAGATCGTCATATAGAGGACTGACAAGATTATTTGTAACAAATAAACAGTCTTTCCAGAATTAAAGATTTCGTGAGCCTGGGGTGACTCAGTACCCCCGCGCGACCGCTCCCAGGTTAACATCGCACTTTTTGGTCACACCAGGACTATTGACGATGAACCACGTACTGTTAAACCTCGGTCAAAGAGGACTTAAGGTATCTGACTACTTGCGACAACTTTTTTTTTTAAAAAAAAGGGAGATATGGGGATTTTTTTGTGATTTTTAGATTTATTTAGTATATTTTAAGGGGAAAAATCCTAAAATTGTAAAAACGGAAAAAAAATTATTACTATTAAAATGGGAAAAAAACTGATAAAAATGTACAAAAAATTACATAAACGGGGCCCGCTCAGTACAACAAAATTCATGAAGAAACTCAATTTTTCAATTTGATGTGTCACGATTTTTCATGATTTTAGGGTAGTCGGATACTATAAACTGGCACCTTCTCTCCACTACCACACCACGCCATGGAAGGACTTTGAGCCACGACAGTCTTAATGTGGGTCTTCAGTTGCATCGGGACTCGAACTCACAGGTCGACAGAAATGGCTCCGATTAAAAGTTCATGACTACGGCTACCTCGGGCGGCTAATTTAAAAATTGAACGGTATTTAATGGTATAGCAAAAATATATGTATTTTAACTTTATTGCTTTTGTAAATAGATTCAGCATTTATACCACATTATGAATATTTTATTAAATTTGTTTGAGTTATATTATTGTTGCACCTTGAAATGATGTGTGAATTTATACCTCAGGTATTCTCATACGCTCAAAATTAATTAAAACTTTATTATACGTTCTACATCACTTTCATTTTTCCACTGGAACTCATAAATTGTTATAAGTTCGATTGAGTCTTTATTTAAGAAAATCACGATTATAATCATAAATATTACGTGATTTACGTTAAAATATATGCGTTTATAGTTTGAAATATGGTTTTACTGCTATAGATACTGAGTTTTCTAATAAAGATAATTATTTCTAAAACGTGAAAGCTCTTCTCGCTTATAGGATTAAATACTTCGATTATTTCATCTTGATTAATGATGCTTATATAAATCACTTCAAGAATTAATTTATTAACATAATAAACATTTAGCATACAATTCATGGATAAGTTTCTTAAAAGGTGATAAAAAAATAAGTTTTGATTTGATTAATTTCGCGTCTTGAGCTGTAAGTAATTAACATGTGATTACTTACACATAAATCAATAATTATTTTTATACTTATCAGTTTTACTTGCTACTTATTTTTAAGAATATGGATTATCCAATACCTTATTTCACTCTCTTTTCAAAAGAATTCATTCTAGAAAAAGAATTTATTGGTGAATTAATTTTAAGATAGGTATTTGAGAATGAAGTATTTCTCTCTTCATACAGTAAACTGATTTAGATTGTCTTTCGTAATCATTATTTTTAATTATTTGTTTTATTAATGATTGTTGTGGTGGAGGCAGAGAGAGAGAAGAGGAGAGAAAGAGAGGAGAGAGAGAGAGGAGAGAGAGAAAGAGAGAGGAGAGAAAGAGAAGAGAGAGAGAGAAAGAGGAGGGAGAGGGAAGAGAGGAGAGAGTAGCCTAGTGGTCAAGGTCATGGACTCGTAGCTGGCGTGTAATGAGCTCCAGCCTTATGCCACCAAAGATCCTCCGTGTAGTGTAACATGTGGACGTTAAATATGTAGAGTCTCAAATTCCTCCCCTTGGCGGGACGTGGAAGTAAGAAGAGGGAGCGTTGTCCTCTTAACTTGACCATAGCTCAGAACTACAAGATCTATCGTCGGAAAAAGTTTTAATTCAAGCTTTTGCAGACGACCTTGCTGTTGTCACCACGGGTAAGGCCCGTAGGACTTTGGAAATTGAAACCAATTCAATTCTTGATTAAATCTCTAATAAACTCAAAAATCTTAAACTTGTTATTTCTCCTGAAAAAACTTACTCAGTCGCATTCAGGTGTCCAACCCGTGGTGGTACTGTGCTTCGCAGGAAACCTATCTTTAAAATCAATAATGTTTCTATAGAAGTAGTCGACTCTATTAAATATCTTGGGCTTATTATTGACAACCGGCTCTCTTGGCTCCCTCATATTAATTTTTAAAAGCGAGAATTTATCAACTGTCTCTTCAGTTTAATATAATTTTGTTTCCCAAATCTAACTTTAAAACTTTTAAATTGTGGTACTTTACCATGATTGAACCTATCATTATCTATGGTGCTGAAATTTGGGCTGGCTCGCTCAGATCTCGCATATCCAAAAACTCAACGCTATTCAAAGAATTTATCTCCTAAAAATCACGAAGGGCTTTACGACATCACCCACAAACACCTTACAAATCATGTCTGGTACTCCCCCAATTCATCATTTTGTTAATAAAGCTTTTCTTAAATACCAAATCTGAAACTTCGAAACCCTGGATTTAATAATATATAATTGGTTGTCATTCCATTGAAAATTTTATTTCTCTCCACTCTGTGAAAGCCGTAATAGAATTATTAATTTTATTCAATTGCAGGGGCCTAATGAGTGGGAGGTGTACATCTACAGATCCAAAATTGGCACTGAGACCGGGTTCGTGGTGTGCATTTTTATCGGGGTTCAAATTAAAGGTTCAAATTAACTATAGATTCAAATTAAAACCCTTCAATACTGTTTTCCAAGCGGAGGTACCTACAATCGAATTCTCCTCCCTTTGGGCGGTTGCTAAAAATGTTAAAATTGATATTTTCACTGATAGTTTATCATCCATTCTTTTCCTTAAAGTCCTAACAATAAGTCTGCTTATCTTAATTTAATAACGGATAAACTCTCTATGTACCGTAATTTTTTAAATATTTTCTGGGTTAAGGCTCATAGCTCATAATAATAATTTTTTAATGGGTATTGCAGATCATTTTGCTAAAGTCGCTACTACCAATGATGTATAGGTGAGTGTCCTCCTCCCCCCGCTCTTATGTCCTCAAATTCCTCCAAAGTAAATTAATTGAGGACTGGGAGAGTTGGTGGTCAAACTCTAATACTGGCTTACGAGTCAAAAATCCTTCTTTCTCAAACCTTATTTAAATGGCAATCTCCATTCCAGTTACGCCACGCATTTCTTAACAAACTATGGTCCTTTTGTTTGTTACTTGCATCGCTCCAAATTAAAAGCTACTCCCAATTGTCTTTGTGGTTCTGTTGAGGACGCTGACCATTATGTGTGCGCATGTCCTCTGACTAAGGATTTCCATTTGATCTCTCCATCTCAAAATCCCAAAAAACAAACCTGGTTCCAATCTATCATTAGAAATTCTTCCATTCACTCAAAACTAAAATCATGCACTAAAATTGCCTTTACAATCCGGGATCAAAATCCTTAGATGGGTTTGGATACGTATTCTTATGTGGTCACCAGCGGGTTCCACCCCCTTTTTTTTTTTTCTTTTCTACGGTGCATTTGTATTTTATATTTTTATTACCTTTGATGTATTTGTCAGAATGCTGGAATAAAATGTATATTCTATTTCCTTCTCTTACTCTGTATGTTCTTTATTATTAATTTCAGCTTTGTATGTATGCACCTTTCAATTGCATATGTATTCCGTTTTGTTTACCTTTAATGTATAATATGTAAATTTAATGCGTGTTACTGTATAAAATGGAATTTATGGCTTTGTTCAATAAAGTTTGAACGCGGTGGTGGTTGTGTGTTTCCCGGGGAATCGTTTTGTATCTCGAAACCTCTTTCGGGTGAGCTCGATTCCTTTGGGCATTCCGCCACAATTTCTCGTGTTGTGCTTAAGACTGAGATGTTGATGAAACACTCGCTCACACGCACACACTCAATGATTGCAGTGCACGATTCATACTTTTCAATTTTTTTCTTCTTCTTTAAAGTTATGCAATATTTATTTTTCTTCCGATATGAATATTCCTCTCGGTGGTAGCTTTTGTCTCACATAAAAATTTTAATCACAATGAAAAATTATTTTTAATATATTTCAGAAATTAGAAGTATTAAAAATTTGAAGCAGTTTTAAACTGTTTTCTAATTATACTTTGTCCATACGTTATGATATCCCGGAGACACGAACATAATTTTTGTTTATTTCTAAAAAACCTTTCAAGTTCAAATATCAATAAATGTATCCTTAATTTGTGGTACATTTCTGAGAACAAAAATTTTGAATGTAGACATGTTTCTCCTTATATTATATTTCAGCACCCAATAATAAATGTAATCTCCAACCAATTATTTACTAAAAATAGAATGTATTTGGTCTAGACACGATCGGCTGCCACATCTTTTGTAATAATTGTAATTTAGTCTACAATTCCATTTTGAAATATTTTATATGAATATATATATATGTGTGTGGGGGGTATTGTTCGGTTGTGTGTATAACTAAGGAATTTAACTTCAACCACAATTATCTCATGAATTTAGAGTTTATAGCTTCTAAAGTTAAGTTTATTCGCCAATTTTATTCCTTTAGAAAGCTGACGGTAAATTTTTGTTAAAAAATTAAGCAAATGATGATAGTTCACTTAAATAATGACAGTAATAGTGTTGATGTTTTAATGAAAAAGACCAACAGAAATATTGGACTGTAAAATGAGCATAACTAAATTCACGTACATTTGTACTTAGGTCTTTCATCAAGCCTTTAAAATCGAGAGAGAGAGAGATTGCAGGTTTATAATCAATTTATTCTAACTTTTTTAAAAAATAAAAATCTATCAGATAAGAGTGTTTTACGTAAAAAATTACTTTTAATACATTTTAAAATAAAATCCCGTGAGAGGAAATTAGTCTGCCACCATGATGTTAAACCGGATGTAAGGTACTTATCACTGCTACTTAAACAGTCTTTTTTTTTCGTGCTCGTTTCTTTGTGGTATTCTATAACTCAGTGTACTTTTTTCACCCTAATTTACTTGGAAATTAAAGTTAAATATCACTGATCCATCTAACCATACGTGTTTTTGAAAATTTAAGTACAAAAACATTTGTAGAAAGAGTTATTATATTACGAAAAAAGTATTGAGAAAAACAAATTTGAAAATGTTCAATAATTATCGTACTGAGTAACCAAACATTTAACAGTAACTTAGCTTAGGGTTGTGGTTTTCATAGGTGAGTTAATATTAACGTCGCACTGTTCAGCTACACGAAGGCTTTTGGCGACGGACCTCGCCATTTTAAATTACGGATAAGTGGCGAGGATGCACCTGAACTGGCACTCCACTCTCCTAACTTCCACTTCACACCAACGGGAGGATGTTTGGGCCTCGATATATTTAAAGCGCATCGACCCCTTATACAGGATAGATCTTCGGAGGCACAAGGCTCGAACTCATGACACGTCGGCCACGAGTCCGTGACCTTGACCTCTAGGCTACCGCAACCACGCCAAGTTGTCCTGATCGCGATGCCGGAAGTTCTTACGTCCAACTTTATGAAACCATTGGTTCGAGTCCTGGTGCTACTGAAACCCCATCACGTAGGAAGGCTAATATACAATGAACGTCGAGATTAAATGTCCCCACACTGGCGTGGAAGTTTGGAGTGGAGCACCAGCCCAGATGCTATCCTCCTTATTTGACCAAGGCTCAAAATTACGAGGTCCTATTGTAACTTGTGACAGATCTATCCGCGATCTTTCAACTAATCCACTTGGGGAATGTTTGGGCTATCAGTTCGCGTTCTTCACAACCAACCCTTCGGAAGAAGAAATTCTTGATATTCAGATTAACTTACTATATATATATAGTCGAAGCTTTCTAGATTGAATAGAGAGTTAGAGAGGAAATAATCCAGGTGAGAGTGTTATTGAAGATATCATATAAGAATTATTGTGATTAAGAGATTTATTAGAAGGAAGCTTTAAAGTGATGATAGTTCACTGAGATTAAATTGATATTAGACTAAATCAATTGATATATTAGATCCGTTATAAAGTATGGATCAAGTTTGAAAGCCTCCTAATCATTCGTGTATTACCGTCGTTGTTCCACTTCCGTGGTTAGCATCGAGACATTCTCTTACTATTATTAATTGGATTTGTGTCTTTTTTTATTGGGTGATAAATAAATTTATTGATTGGACCATCTTGAGTTTTTCTTCTCTAACCCACATATCTAGGTGCCCAAGAAAGAGGTGGCAACCTCTCACAAACTTCAAAATGGAACGTAAGCAAACAATCAGTCAAGTCTTTGCAAAATGACGATGATGACACTTCCCTGTTCCGCATCTGTTGCGTAATAACAACCTCTGTTGCTCCGTTCAGAGAATTCATTGTTAAATCCATGCTTATATTTTATAAGAATTTTAATTGAATTTCATATTGGTGGTATTTGGAGAAAAGGAGTATCGAATGCGTGATCCTGTTGCAAAATTCACACATTACTAAGCTTTTAGATTGTTTACTACCTCATAAAGTTATTTTATGGAATTTTTTAAGATGAATGATATAAAGAAACGACCCAAGCGGTTAACTTGATCTATGACATTGTAAAACGATCCAAGGAAATATATTAAATAGTGTTGTATATCGTTCGCTTTTTTTAATGCATTCACCTAATTTCTTTAAAATATATTAATTTCATGTCTACACAGCTTTTAAACGTTTAAGGAATGCTAAGTAAAAAAATTTAATAGACAAAATAAAAATCGTTTTTCGATTTCTAAAGAAAAATAAATGGGTAAAATAAACTTGCCAAAATGTCGCTATAAATATAAAAAAGAACTTGAAGAAACTCTTAAATTATTTCAAAGCAGCAACGCTCCGTTCAACATTTCCTTTGCGATCATAATTGTTGAAAGGTTTTGCAAAGGAAATAGTTAATAAGTGTAATTAACTATTCGCTATTAACATTCGTATTAACATTCTAAATTGTTAACATTCGTATGTTAGATTTTACTCTACGAGAAAAGGAAGACTATGTCCATTGAAATGAATATATAAGTTTCAATCTCCCATGTAATATGTTTCTTATTATCTCAAGAAAAAGAAAGGTATTTTAACCCTTTATCTACCGACGGTACTTATAAGTACCACTCACTTTAAAATTACATAGAATAACCATTTTTTCGAATACTCTGACGATACTTAACAGGAATATTTTATTAAATCCACTCTTCCATGATATATAGCAGCATGGGTTCTATAATGAGTATTTTAGCGGGGAAGGCGAATAGCTTAAGAGCAGAAATTGTGTTTTCAGCTGACGACGTTTTCAGCGGATTGCGAAGATTGTCAATTTTGTTCCAAAAAAATAGTTAATGTCAAAAGATAAGTGTCTTACATTTTTGTATGTTAATGAAGACCGTAGAAAACGATTTGAATCTTTATTTTAAGTGAACAGTCTATGTAATTAATTTTACAGTTGAATATCTTTAATTAATTAATTAGCTGTCACGAATTAAATTTCCTAAAGATAAGTATTTTGTTTATGTATATCCCTTAATTTTCAATGTAGTGATTCATAAAAAAGTATTGCATGAAAAAACTGCAGTAAATCATATTGTGGTAGACAAAAGGTTAAGGTCTCAACTCTAGCTAATGGAGCACAGTTTCTAAAACTCTTCATGATAAGTAAAAATTTGGGCACTGGAGGATCGAAATTTATAACCAGCTGGTTAAGTCCAGCTAATCCGGGCTCTGGTTCCCTGGGCACCCAATGAATAAACCGGCACTGCAGTCATAACCTAACCATAATTTTAAAATCTGTGGAAAATATTAAAAACATTCTTCTGCCTGTAATTTGTTTTTGTCAAAGTTTTGCAAAAATTGAATTTAACAATTTTATTAAAAACAAAACTTAAATATTTATGATTTAGGTGGTATCATTCCAGTTATAATAATCAAATTTTTACAGAATTTTTTTTACAATTTTATTTTTTGTTATTAAATTAATTGTATATAATTTTTGATCACTAAAGAATATCCAACGAGATGTACACTCGATCATGGAGCAGTTTTTATTGACAACAAATTGGTATCCATTCTGAGCAGAATTCTATTTTTACTTATGTTTTTCAAGGAGAAAAACCCGGAAACGCACTACCAAACAGTAAAAATTAAAAAGATTTTCTCCTAAATACTCATAAATTAAAATGTTTTTGAAGCAAATTCTAGAACTCTAATCCTAGGAATAAAATTCTCTTTCTCTGCTATTTTAAATTTATGAATTTTACTGTGTAAAATTTTACAAGCGTTTTGTGTAAATTTCACTTCATTTTAAATATTTTCGTATTGTACTAAATATAACCAAACATGATTAAAAACACAAAATTGATATTGTTTTAAATACCGTAACGTGTGATTGGCAGAAGATATACACAAAAGAGATTTCTAGGGGGAGGGGGTTCTTTAAAGAAAAGAGAAATAAAGCTCCCTACAAGAAAAGCAAAATAACCTTCTCTATAATTCCAGAGCATAACATTAATGAGATGTAGATGAAATAATAAAACAAAGAGATAGATATTTGCTACTTCGAGTGAGTGTTTATTAACATCGCTCTAAAAAGCAAAATGAGGGCTATTGGTGACGGACCTCCTAATTCTGAACAATGGTCAAGAATCGAGGACGACACCTGCGCTGGCACCCACTGTCCTAACTCTCACAGTTCCCATACGTGAGAACTTTGAGGCCCCTCGACAGATTTAACGTTCACCAGCTACTCTACATGGCGAGTCTTCAGTGGCACGAAGACTCAAATCCACGACACTCCGACAACGAGTTGTGGCCACGATAGTTGAGTGGTCAAGGTATCGGATCATTGCTGGCCTTGTCACGAGTTCGAGCCCAGTACCACTAAAGGCCCGCCGTGTAGGGGAGCGATGCACGTTAAATCTGACGAGAGCTCAAACGTCCTCCCGTTGGTGTGTTGTGGTAGTTAGGAGAGAGGGGTGCCAGCTCAGGTGCCGTCCACTTCACTTGACCATGGTTCAAAATTACTTGGTCCGTCGCCAAATGCCCACGTGTAGCTGGACAGTGCAACGTTAATATTCACTCCCTCACATACCCGACAACGAGTTAGTGACCTTGACCACTACGGTACCCCAGCCACTAGGTTCACTACTCAGTATGAGTGGGAGAGATTTGTGTCATGAGTATTCTTTTGATTCTATACATTATTATCAAAATAAAAATTATTGAATGTTTAGATTCAAAAGTAGTAATAAAATACTTTTTCTTTGTTCGAAACATTGATAATAAGCGTGATCTAACTATATGCCTGATACACACAATAAATTATATATATTTGGGCAGAGCATACTTTCTAATTTTGTTTCTATCTCATAACGGCAGCGGTAGCCTAGTTGTTGTGGTCTTAGACTCGGGGGCGGTGTCTCATGAGTTCAAACCCTATAAATACTGAAGACCCTCCATGTAGAGGGGCTGATGCACATTAAATCTGTCGTAGCTGAAAATCCTCCCCTGGGCGTGATGTAGTGCTTTGGAGAGGGAGGTCCAACTCAAGTATTGTTCTCATCATTTGATCATGATACAAAATCACGAGTTTAGTCGCCATTAACCCTGGTGTTGCTTTATAGTGCATCGTTAATAAATACTACACATTATCTCACTTCTGTCTTGGTAATAATGCATTATTTTTTTAAAAAAAAAAAAGATTGTGACGGGGTTTTATTGCGCCTTCTCACTAATCCTCTTGGGGAATCTTTGGGACCAGAATGGCATTATTTCAATCCAATCCTCTCAAGAAGAAGCCGCGATATGCAGATTAGTGAATAGATATATCCCTTTGACGGTTAGGGAAATGAGCAGTTTTCGTTTAGTTAATTCGCGCAGTATTACGAGTAAGCAGTAGTCGAAAGTGGCAGCTGTTTTCCTCCGCCGTTCTTCCGAAAATGTCACCCTTCTACGGCGATGCCGTAGATAGCTCGCCTCATGCATTCTAAAGGTTTCTTAAAGTATTTGTAGTACACAAATAACAGTTTTTACGTACTTTAAAATAATGAATAAATGATAATTATTAAATAGTAACCACATCACCAGTAAAACTAAATCGGCTAGGAGCGGGAGAACTTGAATCCATTTTACACCACTGTCGAACACTCGAAAAATTTTCTTCATCGCTTGTATCGTCTTCTGAGCTTGATATGTTGTGAACAAAGTCTTCATCAGACTCAACACTTGATATGCTTTCTGTATCGAAATCAAAATCATCATCATAATAATCTAATTTTCGCTTTTGAGCCATTTTACTTTATAAACAGTCTAAAAAACGTGCCAAAATACGCATAAAAAGAATAACGTAAAAAAAAAGAACCTTCATTATGAAGAAAAATTCATGGAACCCGTACTGCCATCTGTAGACAGTAAAACTAACTAAAGTTCGCGAGTAGGATTCGTTTGTAACCTAATCAATGCAGAATAATGACCTTGAACGAGTCCATCTCGTCAGCGCCCTTTGGGGAAAGGTTTAACTACGGGAGTAGAACTCGTTTATACCCATTTCGGTCGAAATCTTGCGCCCGAGCTGAATTCGTTTGCGCGCATTCAGAAGCACTACTCGATTGCGAGCTGAGCTCGTTCATGACCATCAAAGGGATATAAGGGAGCTTTAGCATTCGCGAGTTAGTTGAATAGAAGTTGGATAGAAGCCGGATAGTAATAGAATGGAAGAGAAATAGTGGAAGAATAGAATACAAGGTGAGACACAAAGCCGAGGTGCTGATCTCCGTGAGATATTAGGTAGAGATTAATTATAAAAGAGTAATTATAGAACGCGCGTCGACTTTACCTTATTAAGGAGTCTATAGTTGATAAAGATTCTGAGGTTAATTTATCATAAAGATAGTGATTAGGATTTCAGGCACTATTTACTTAGAATTGATAATTACGTAGTATCACTCCTCATCATATCCCTCTAGCAAAACTTGTGTTGCGCTGAACAATATATATTTAGACAAATAAATTAGATTTTTTATGGAGAATTTGAATGATCAATCATTTATTCCTACAAATCTAGGTCGCGTACATGAAGAGGTGATACCCCCGGGCCGCAGGGTATCACAGAGTCTTTTTCTCTTATAAATTGAAATATTCCTTAGAGTAAAATGAAAATCCTTTTTTCTATCGAATCAATACTTTAAATTAAATTGAAATTATAAAAAGACTGCATAATGTTTATTTCCAAATTATTTTTGCTAAAAGAATTATTCGGAAAGGGCACAAAACGTTTCATCAAATTTCTGGTTTATTTTTACTAGACGTATCCTCGCAGTACCGATGAAATGACTCAACCTTTGTGATAGTAATGGTTTTATGTCCCATTTAAGGCAGTCTGGAATCTCTATAATGTCCTCGAGGAAAGTAAATAGTCCTTAAACTACTTGTACTTCAATTTTGCTTTGTGTTTCAATCCCACTTGTCTTGACCTGTCGCGTCTTCCAAATACAGTCTTTTTCCCAATTAGTCTATAAGCTCTCGGGAGTTTACAATTGAATTTTTCTCGTAACTTTCTTCATCTTGAGGAAACTTTACCTTCTTGTTTTATGGGGAAGGCATTGATGTTTTACATTATTAAATGTTTCCCCTAATAGAAAAATCTAAACCAGACTCTGAAAGAATAATTGTATTTCCAAGATTTCGAATCATGGAATTTTTATGAATTGTGAACACAGTTTCAACTTTTTGTTAGTAAAAAAGAATAATTATTTGTATTACGAAAATTGGTGTGAGGGGGGTAGTTTTTTTTACAAGATATATCAAAAAATCAATTGTTTTCCCTGTCAGTCAAATGTCTTTTCTTTTTTTATTGAGGGCGCTCATTTTAACACAATTTTCGACGCATCTGAAAGATCATTAAGGTTGCAGTTTGCCCAATTTTACAGAGTAACAAGTAATATAAAAACATTTTTTTAAGTCAATTCCTACTTAGATCAACAAAGAAAATTTTTATTTTAGTTAATTATGTTTAGTTAATGAATTAATATTTGAAAAAAAATGTATCAGCAATGCGTGTCATCTCCACTACAAGTTAAAAAATATATTTGAAGCCAGGAAAAATTTCGTTAGAAAAACTTTCTGACGCCATTTGTTGGTGTTAGTTCTAACTTCATCAGAAATAAGGCAGAATAGCTTTAAAATTAAAAAATAAAATATAATAAATGAATTAATGTATGAAAAAACTGTATTAACATATTGTCAAGTGTCATCCACTAAAAGTTTTAAAATATGCATTTGAACTTCAGTGGATGAATAAAGAGTATTTTATTAACGATTGAAAATTTGAACAAGATATATATATATATATAAAAGAAATATGTATTATATATCAAAAACAAGAAATAATAGATAATGAACATAACAAGAAATAGCGTGATAAAAATATAAAAGCTGAACATGAAGAACAAAATTATAGAGCAATAAAAAAGAAACTACAAAAAAGAAGAACCTAGCGAGTCAGAAAGTAATTTCGGACGTAGGACCGAATAAGTGGGGTTAAACTAGTTTGAAGGCGCCAACCTTCCCCCCTTTGCAACTCGGTAGGAAAAATCAAATAAAATAAAATAAACAAAAATTCAGAGTATGTAAAAACTCAGAGAGTATGATAAAACCACTCACTACTATTATGTAACAAACTCTCCCAAATTCTTAATGCAGAAAAATCGCAAAATAATTACGTAAGAAAAGTAGAAAAATCCTAAAACAATTACATAAGAAAAGTATTTTTCAAAAAATAATTTAACAAAATTTCTTTACTCACAGAACTTTTACGAAGAGAATCAAGCGTCTTGACATCAATGAAAATCAATTATTCACCAAGTTAAAAAATTCGAATATACATAAACACATCTTTCGAGCTAACTTTTAAACCATATATATATATATATATATATATATATATTGTAGGTTCTAGAACTTTTTCACTTTTATTTTATTATACTATATATACTCTGCTCAAAATAATTAAAGGATATTGCGGTTTTAGGTGAATCTTGTGGCTGGGAAACTTTTTAGCTGATTGATACATGGTCGACAGACGAGTAGGTTATATGAGAATAAATTACACATGTTTGGCAGAAAAAAATGCATTTTATTGCGCATTTGTGTACAAAAGGGGAAAAAAACACAATTTGTTCATATGAGAAAAAAAGATTAAGAAAAGGTGTTTTCTTCAAAGGAAATCATTTTCAGTAGGGGGTATGGTTTCTACGAACGGCCAGCAACGTTGAGCACCTTTGAGGCATGGAGTCAATGAGGCTATTAAGCACGAGTTGGGGTATTCTGTCCCACTCTTCCAGAAGAGCTCTTTCCTGTTCTTGGAGAGTTTGTGGGAATGGTTAGCGGCCAGCAACTCGTCTTCCTAGAGCGTTCCAAACGTGCTCTATTGGATTCATGTCTGGAGAACACGCTGGTCATTCCATTCGTACGATTCCTTCCTCGAAAAGAAAATCCTCCACCAGGTTAGCACGATGTGGCATGTAGTTAGCGTCCATTAAAATGAAGTCATCTCAGATTGCTGCAGCGTAAGGGACTACAATAGGTCTGAGGATCTCATCCCTATATCGGCGAGCAGTCAGAGGTCCATCTCGAATGATGTAGAGGTCTGTGCGCCCGTCAATGGAGATACCACCATACACCAACACTCCCCCACCGCCAAATCTGACACTTTCGTGCACGAACGTAGGATTATTCCTACTGCCACGGTCCCTCCAGATGAAAATACGCCTATTATCCGGATGAACAGAAAAATGGAACTTGTCAGAAAAAAGAACATTGCTCCATTCATTTCTCCTCCGGTTCACATGCTCTGTTGTCCACTCCCTGCGGTCGCGACGATACCTTGATGTTAGTCTAAGACATGCCATCGGTCGGCGAGCATACAGACCTACACCATGGAGATCGTTTCGGACAGTCTGAGCTGAAACCGTGGTGCCAATAGCCGAGCGAAGGTGTTGTTGGAAAAGAGTAGCCTTCGTATTTCGGTGTCTCCGAGCCGTTTACACTAAATAACGATCTTCATTGGGCGTTGTTGCCTGTCTGCGACCTTGTCCTGGTCTTCGGCCTGCACTTCCAGTCTCCAAAAAACGGCTCCAGATCGTGGAAATCACACTTTGTGACACTCCAATGGCTTGCGCTACTTCGACTTGAGTTTGGCGCCCTTCTAACCTACCAACAACTCTCCAAGTTAAATGACTTCGCTGAGACATCGTACTCATCGAAACAAAGCAGTCACTGAATGTCGATCATCCTTGTCTTCATTTCAGTTGAAAGTCAAATTTCATTCGCTGCCGCTGAAGCGATGTTTTTGACGTTGAACTCAAAATTAGCATACCCACAGTTTGAAAATCTGAAAAATTTGAATTTGTGATTCTCTTCTTCCATTTTCGGCAAAAAAAATTTCGCTTATATCTTTATTTTATATAAAACTTACAATATCCTTTAATTGTTTTGAGCAGTATATATATATATATATATATATATATATATAGGGAAAGAGCGAACTAATAGCTGGAATTGAAAAAGGAAACTCAGAACTATTTTTGGAAAAACAAGTATTTCAAAATTAATTTTACATTCTGACTTCATACATGAACTCAGCACAATTTAATGTATATCATTTATATCTTTTCAATTATAATAAATTTTTCCTAGCATACATTTCATAATCGGTTTCTTACACTCTAACAATAAGATTTCAATTAAGATTAAAAACTTACTTATTTTCTGAATACTTTTATATTTTAAGGAGTTGTAGATACTAACCTTACGTTTAACTGTACAAGGTCATTTGGTTTCCTGAAAAAGTTTTCCATGTTTCTTGTTTTGTCCAAGATAACTAAATTCAACCTTTTTATTATCAATATTTCTCACTATCTTAAATATTTTTAAGTAAGAAACCACTTCCTCATCAGAATTTGAAATTTATACCACATTAACCCTAAAAAAAGGTCAATTTACACTAAAAATGTTTAAAATATCGAGTTTTTTTTTATTACCACATTTTAATTCTATAACTTTCTTAAATATTTGCACAAAATTTAGTAGGTCTAGCTACATTATTTAGCCAGTTATTTATCTGCTTTTATATGTCGAAGTGAAAACCAAAACTAGATGAACAATACATCACAACTTGGTGCCAGAAACACAACGGCAAGTGATTTTCAGAGGAAATCTTCGAAGTTGAGGCCACGTAGGTCACAGCACAGCCGACACCGACGGACAAAGGATTGTCGGATGCGTTCAAATAAATCCTGGTGTGCTGGCGATGTCAGCTGCACCAAAGACAATCCATACCGTGGCCACCAGAGTCTCATGCACAAGCCATTTCTACTGGTCCAAGTAGAAGAAATCTAAGGGGATTAAGGTCCGGAGAGCGTGGAGGCAAAATAACATGTCCATCACGTTCAATCCACCTCCTGGGATATGTAGCATGGAGGTGGTTGCGTATCGTCAACGAAAAATTGGTTGATGACCCGTCGTGCGTGAACCACATGTTCTGGTGTGCAGTGACCGCTTCTCCCTACAGGAACTTGAAGAAGTTAAACAACTTCCCCACTTGAGAGAAGTGGGAAAATTGCAACGTACAAGTTTCTTCAGAACTGCCACAGTACTTCAAATCCCTTCATTTGCTTGGCCACTACCCCCGTCTGGCGCATCGTCCTCCCCACGACTACTATTATCACTATTTTCACCGAATGAACGTGGTTTGCGACCCCATGTTCTATGTTGATTTGTCGTCTTCATGCTGCCTCCTATCACCACTCTGAATTAGTTGGTCGAATTCGGCAATACCCTGTATTACCATTCAAAATTGCGAGGAAAAAGAACCACTAATATTTAGCTCGTAACTTTATTGCTGCAGTGTGTTATAACCCCTTTTATTAAATCAATTGAATAATAATATTTCAACATTACCTTGCACGCATACGACTCATAACGTTGTTAGAAGAAAATAGTATGCAATAATAATTATAGACATTTCACTAATAAATAATTACTTCTCGATGCATAATTTGTGTGTGAATTCTATAAATATATTATTTATATTAAAAAAAAATAGAATACTTACCTTTTCAACAATACAAGTCAATTTTTTCTTCTGATTTTTAATAGTGATATTAAGTTAGTAAAAGAAAATGCTGATTCTTAAAATAAGACAAACATTTAATTAGTTTATATTGTAGTAAAATTCATCAAGTTAGTCTTGTTTTTGTTAAGGAAACTATTTCTAGTTATTTTAAAATGTATCTTTTAATTTGTGAATATATTAAATAATTAGTTTATATAACTGCAAATTTAAATGAAACTTACTCAATGCACTTCGTGATAAAGAAATAATGAACTTTTAAGTATTCTAAAACAAAAGAGTTCCGAAAATACCGTGAATTCGGATTAAATCATTGAATTCAAGTGAATTTAATTACTTTGCACTTATAATTGCTACAAAGTAAAAAAGCATGTCCAATTTAATTTGACAATACCTCTTATTATACTAATTAAACAATCGATATTTTTCCTTTAAACCTTAAAATATGTGCAAAATTAATTGTTTTGTGTTTACTTTAAATAATCATTTCAATGAAGAAAACCACTTAAAATATTTATATAAGAATAGATGATTCATTTTCTCACGTTTTCTTTTCACGGTTCCTTTTATCTTATTTTTGCGTTCGATTTACTACAAAAAAGTTCTTTAAAAAATTCTCCTGTTTGAGTATTGTACCTGACTAGCGCTTAAGAATATTTTTTCATGATTCATTAAAATGAGAGTAAAGTAACTGTAGTTTTACCCTTTAAATCTAATGTATTAAGTAAATTTATTAGAATTTTCTTAAAATTTTTTTGAGAACCAAAGACATTGTTAAGAACTTGTTTTTTTTTAATTCTTAAAGAAAAAATTTTAATAAAGGTCAAAGAACTTTATTTTTGAATAAAAGATTTGTTATTTTTGTTCTTTGTTTGAAATTCTAAAATACATTAGAAATGTCATTTTTTTAGCTAGCAACTTTGCTTTTGCGTTATAAAGTAAAAATAAAAAATTGTAATTTGAAAACAAATATATCATCATTGTTTCTTAATTCAGTGTTTTGAATCTATAATCTTTAAAATTGTTTCTAATATATATCTTATGAACTCTTTCTTATGTGGTTAAAAACTGATTTTTTCGCGAACTGTAAATGATAGATAAACAAACAAATTAAAAACTCATGCTTTTTATTTTGATATTCAGTGAACTCAAAGAATCTTCACCAAAGTTAAAAACATTTTTGTTATATCTTTTGAGCTGTAAAAGCAATTCCTTGAAGGAAAATTCTTTTGTTGCCTCTTTGTAACTACCACATTTTTTTTAATTAAAAGTTTATAAATCCTATAATTTTGAGAAATGTCAAAATATACTTTCAAAATTTTAACAAGTCAAAAAAAAATTTAACTTCCCGAACACATACACAAGAAAACTGTTTTAAATATTAAAAGCATCAAATTATTTTTGTGAAAATGACAAAGGATATGCTTTATTGTATATTTCATAAAAAATAGAAGTTCAAAACGTTCTAAAGCAGCCGCAATTTAACTTCTCTTTTAATGATATGGAAAATAAAAGGTGTAACTTCCATTCGCGTTTTTTCATAGAAAAAGTTTAATGCATCCTTTTTCGTTTAAAATAACTTCATACAAATTTCATCATTCGTTATATTGTAACATTTTTAATATTTAAAGTAAGATCTTTTTTATCCGCGTATTTTTTTATTCTATTTATTCTTAAAATGAAATTTGTGACGTCTCTTATTTTGGAATCAATTTTGCTACGCAATTCTGCAAAATTACGTAGCTGCGATAAGCGAAAGAAGTCATAGTTGCAAACAGAGTTGCCGATTCGTAGGTTCGAATCCCGGTTTCATTAAAGAACCGTCATGTAGAGGAGCTGATGCACTTTGAATTTGTTGAGGCTCGAGATTCTCACGTTTGTGTGGTGTAGAAGTTTGAAAGTCGTTTGCTAGTTCAGGTATCATCCTCGTCACTTGACTGTGGTTCGAAATCACCAATAAATTCAAATTGCGACGTGAACAAATAAAATAAAATAAAGAAAATTTTGTATTTCCATAAAAGAAGCATTTTAAATAATAGAAGGATAAATTTACAATATATTTTCCTTTGTGGCAACATATTTTATATTTAAATTACGTTAAGGTTTGGTTTTTAATTCAGACAGAAAACGAATTTACTGTCTTATGCGACTCCGTATTCTTCATCAACTGTCCGACGGGGACTGAATCTCGAAACGCTTGGCCATTGGCTAGGGAAACATTCGGAGGACGGATGACTTTAATATTTACCTAAATTGTCAAGTGCTGCATTTGAACAACAGAACACCCTCTCACAATTCATCAAGTCCTCTTGCACCCTGCAAGGTTTATGGTTGGTGTTTTATTGTAATATTCGTTCTTAGCTTTTATTTCTTGAATGTTTGAAACCTGTTCAAAACGTTTTGGAACTTGTTTACAACATTTATTATCCCAGAGCTTCAATAAAGTCACCACCTCCGAAACATTATCAGTCATTTTTTCAACAGCTTGGCTTACTAGGTCGTCTGATCTCACTCCATGTGTCTTCTTTTTATTGCAGATTCTTAAAGAATCAGATCTTCCGATAAAACCCACCCTGTTAACATGTTTGAAAGACCTGGTTTTTCATTGTATTCTTGGAATTCTTGTGGACTTGTTGCATTTTGCTGTAGAAAACAATATCTTGTGATAGTAAAGGGCTGTGGAAAACCTCGGGACACATACAAAACACTTATATAACCTTTGATTACTCTGTAGGTCCACCCATCAATGACATTATTTTATTTTTAATAACATATCTCGAACACATAATAGGAAATGTCTGTTGCCTAAATTTCAGAACATTATGACCCATACAACACCCGACACTGCACTTTGAAATGGGGAAGTTTAATTTTGACAACCCTGCATATTATTTAATCCATTTTAAATTATTATCTTAATGCAGTTTTGTTATTGTTGTGGGAAACGTTCCTTTGAAATTTCTTTAATATTCTTGCATGCTTCATCAAAATTTCCTGTGTGTTTCTATACAATTTCTTGTGTGCTACATTAAAAAAAATTTTCATTGTGTTCACACATCATGTACTGAAAAATTAATAAATATTTAGTTAAATACGTGTATTGCAGTCCTTGAGTATATAAATATGTTTAAAAGCAAAATTATATAATTATTATTATTAACTATTATGTAATTTTAAAAGAAATATTGCATGAAACAGCGTACATAAAAACATGTTGCTGAAAATGATTGGATTAGTTTTTATATTATTTTAGATCTATTTCATGTGCTGCTGGCACGAATTCGTTAATTTTTTCAGACAAATAATCGCTAAATGTATTAAATCATTTGATCTAAAATACACACAACAACATAGTGTAACAGCTCTTTTCATAGTATAACTGTAACTGACTTTCTCAACCAGCAGAAGCGCCTTCTAGTGACCATTTTTCTTCAGTAGAGGACAGGTGAGGAAAGAATGAGGTCGCTATGAAAACCGCCCTTGTGTTCTTTGCCCATTACTTTTTGTTCCTGATATGTGTAGTCTTTGTGAAAAGAATATAAATAAGTGTTAAACTAAAGAGAAAGACTTTTTTAAACCCAACCTTGAGTTAACCACTTTTAATTTAATCTTTCGCCTCCAACGCTCTACGGTGGGAGATACAATCGTCGTTTTCCGTCGTAAAAACCATCTAAGATGGGACTCAAAAAACAGGATAAAATTCTTGCAATAAAACCGATATCACTTAATTAAAGTGTCGAGAAGTGCTATTAACTTAAAATTTATATTTTTCGGGTTTTTAGTGTGTGTGTCTCGACCTTCAGATAGTTTTAAGAGAATAATACATATAATTGAATCACTAAAAAAGTAATTACTGTTTTGTCTTTGCGAAATCGATGCATCAATAAAAACAATACTTTGAGAAACTGATAGCTTTTTCAAAGTATAGTTTCTTGCTGCTTTTTTTTTCCTCTTAAATTGCTCTCTTCCGCGTTTTTGCTCAACATAATGTATTTCGCTATAAGAAGCAGAAATTGAATAAAAAAATTAGAAAAAGGAAAATTTTTTATTGCTTAAAGTATGTGAATGTAATTTAATGTATTTCAAAAATCTTTCATTTACAATGTTCTTTATTGTTTTTAATAAAAAAAGCGCATTATAAGAAATCTAGACTTTAAAATCAACACTTTTTAAAGAAGCAAATGTTTTTGTTAAGGTAGAAAAAAATTTTAGGCAGACATCATTATCTAATACTATGTGAGAAATCCTGTTTTCATACATTGTATAACTTTTCATGTTATAGTTTGTATTTCTCCTGTTTCGAAACATATTTTCCGTCTTTGGATGTTATTTTTCTCCTTTTGCTCTTATATGTTTCGAGATGCTTCGTGTTTGTTTTCTATGTTTTGAACACTAGACATTTTTTTTCTGTTAGCGAGATGAGTATTTTTTATTTTATTTATTTATTTATTTATTTATTTTTTTTTTTTTAATTTCTTCTGATACTTTTTCTATGTTTTTCCTCGTTTCCTTTCCTTTTTTCCCTGCTGAGTGTCAAATTGCCTTTAGTATTGTGTCTATGTCAATCAATTGTACTTTTCTAGAAAATGATTTCTTCAGTTATGTACAAATACATGTATGAGGAAGGAAGTTATAATTTTTTAACTCAAAATACGTATTCATTATCCACAACCCTTAAACAACCTGCGACGCTTATGTAGACTTCTTTTATTGAAAAATGTGTATTAACGTCGCATTAAAGAGCACAAGACACAAGAGCTTTTGGCAGAAAGCCCAAGGAAACCGAACCCACCGGAAAGGTGCTTAGAGCTACAAACCGGTTCCCTAGGAAACAAGAGGGCTATTGGCGACGGAACTCGTAAATTTGAACCTTCTTCAAGTGATGAGGACGACACACTTATTTCCTTTTATTAACCAAGAATCCATTTTTTTTTATCTATTGGTATAGAAAATGAGTTTTCAGTATTTTATCTCACGGCATATTTTAATCTACAATAACAATATAGTGTTATTGATATGGATATTTCATACGTAAAAAAATGTAAAATGTTAAATTTGAAATTGGGTATAGAAATATTACAAAAAAAACTTGCTTTATTTTTCTAACATTATTTTAAGAGTCTTGTCTCCAAATTTTATCTTGTGGATATTTACAAAATTGACAAATATTTTTTAAAAGAAAATAACGATGCATTTTTTTAATGATTCAACTACCATAATTTTCTTACTAGTAACAACAAATATTTTACTTCTATATATATTTTTAAAAAAGAAAAGAACTGCAAAAGATTATTTTCTGGATAAAAACATTAAATAATTTTTCTACTTTTATTGGAAAATCTCTAGTTTTATATGTGATCGAGTTTGACATATAATTTATTCTAGAATTTGACCTGCCGTATATTTCCGTGTATAAGCCGAGAACTTTTAAAGTTAAAGTAAAAGGTTGGCTTATATAAGGACTCTAAATAATACTTTTTTTTTGTATTTCTTGTGGCTTATATCAGCTTGCCACCAAATTTCAGATTTGATAACAAATTAGTTTTTAAGATATATTTTTCATTCTTAAATTTAATTAACTAAAAATATTTTTGAACACAATCAACTCTTTCAGTGGGAAACGATTATTCATTTCAATATTCATTATTAAAATTATTTCTGCTTGATTATGTTTTTTTAATTCCCATAATAAATTAATTAAAATTGATTTAAAGGCCGAATTTTTGCTTTAAAAAATAGTTTAGATAATTTGGAAGCTTTATCATTAATTTTTTTCTGTTGAGAAAATACTATGGCCAAAACGTTATCAGGTTGCTATGAGAAACAATATTTCGAGGAGATGAAATACTACTGAAAATGTATCTAAAAATCAGCCCTCAGCTGATACTGCAAATATACTTCCGAATACAAGTATTTTGAATTCAAGTACTGCAGATAAAACTGCATATTTCCATGACGTATCAGACTACTTTATAGTAAATATATTGTATTGGATACATATTTATGTATTTTAAAGTTGGGCAGCAAAAACTCAAACTTGCTAAATTGTCCCAAATTAAAACTGAAAAGATTTCTATTCAATGCACAAACCTGGCAATTTTTAGCTTAAGTTAGTATCATTATTGCTTTCTACATAAATACTTTGTGTTTTAAAACTTTTGTGAAAATATTAGGTTAAGATTAAGCTGAATAACCTGTCGTCGTAACAAATGCTATCACTGTTATGCAAAAATATTTTTTGAATTTTAAAAAACAATGTGTTTTCAGTTATATTTAATTAAAATAGTGTTTTAATAAAGATCATACATTGGAAAAAACATATTAAAATATTAGATCTTTAAGGGCATTATAAGTTTGTGTTTTATGCCTTTACAAACTTTAAATGCGTTTTTCTCAAACTTTTCATTTTGAAATAATAAGTGTTTTCTAATCCCTAAGGCGTTTTTTCTGTTCAAGGTCAAGTCTTAAAATTTTTTGCATACACTCCTAAACGTATGTTTTATAAAATTTAGTATAGAGTTATAGGTCAAAGATTTCAAGTTATTTTAATAAAAATGCTAAAATTAATATTTAAAAAAATTATGTTTTTTCCAGGTTTATCTAGAAAAATAATTATTAAAAATCAACAAGGAAACACAGATCTTCAAATCCATACTAACTTTTGTTTGCAATACTCTAACAAACATAAATCACTTAAAATGACTAAAAAATTTAAAAATTGAGCATTTTATAAGAGTTTGAATAAACGTCAAAAATTCTTAATTCTTGTTGTAAAATAATGGTTTGTCATAGTGACTTTTTACTTTCAGAATCAACTTTATAACATAATCTGAATATAAAACATAAATTATTTTTGCTGTTACTGTCTCCAAGAAATTTTTATGAAAAAGTGCCCTGTGTAGCCTTATTCTCGGAAAAGTGCAGCTAAGAGAGAAAAAAATTTGTTTCGCATTTTGCATGAGCCATACGCAACCTATTTTAATCTTTTAAATTTTGGGGTGTTTTTAATGGAACTTATATTCTAAAAGAAAAAAAGTAGCACATAAATCCTTCCGAATCGTTATCCAAATTTTTAAATTTCTTATAAAATTCACATTTACTCATTGGGCATGCACTCATACATGTCACTAAATGCATATGATCATCAAGCAACGATTTTTTTTCTCTCTAGGACATGAAGTATAGATCAACAATGCTGCTCGATCGCTTTGCTCTTATATCTCTTCTCTTGGTGCAGATGAAAACAGAACGCTATAATAATAAGATTCTCGAGCCCTACAAGATGCTTTTTGAAGAGCTGTGTTAGACCAATTCGTTTTTATAAACGATAGTACCCTACCACACACAACTGCACCTTGTTAACGGTTACAGGAAGATTAGGGTATTCACCGTATGGTAAGACCAGAGAGGTCTTCAGACCTCAATCCTAAACCGCACTTGTAGAATACTCTATGAAGAGCCATTGTGTGTCAGCAATCCCTCCAAGGACCATTCAGTCATTAAAAGTGGCTCTTTTTCAGGAATGGTAATTACTGCCCCAACCATTGACCAATGAAATTGTGATACTTAAACAAGGTATACAAGTGCTTGTGTTGCAATACAGAGTTATGACGAATCCTATTTTAACTAATGATGCTTTTATTTGCATGCCACCCTATATTAAACGGTTGCGTTATTTTTTGTTACTATTTTCTGCTTTACAGTATAAGGCATTAGTATACCTAAGTTCCACGCATTAAACTGAATTTTGTCGAAATATCTCTTTTTTTAAGGTTTGTAACTTTAATTTTGGACATCAGTATATATAGATATAATTTTTTAGTATGCTTCTAAAATAAATTTACTGTGAATGGGTAACATGTAATGCTCCTTTTTGATTTTATTGCAAAAATAAAAGAATGAATTGAGATTTTACATTAGTTAAGTAATCCATTTTTCTTGCCATTCACTAATTATCTTTATAATTCGAATTTATTCTTTTGTCGCGGATATTTTTTTATTAATACGCAGATGCATTGAAGCAGAAAACACAGCTGACAAAAAATAGGCATTTTTCGTTAAGAATACCGCAGGAAATCGTTTACTTAATTTGTAAATTAAGCAATACAGTCAAAGTTTATTATGAAGCAAAATTGTCTAGTCACAAACTGTGATCTCTTTCTTTTATGGATTTTTTTTCGAATAAATTATGTAGTTTTTATGCTATAATGAATCTACTTCTATTTTATTTTTTTCTTAGGAAAAGAGTTTTTTCTATCATGTTGTACCAACTAGAAAAAAAATTGTTTGATGGGGAATAGTTAATTTGACTACTTCCCATCGACTTTTAGTTTCATTGCTATTAACTGCATCTGTTAACTTGCATTTTAGTATTAGTTTAACTTATTTTAGAATTAAATTAATCATTTTGTGATTCCTCACGTAATATGTAAAAAAAAAGATCTTATGTAACAAAATTATCTTCTGATAACAAATACAGATTTTTAAATGAGAAATAAAAAAATAATACTTTATTTTTCCATCCAAAGCATTAACTTGTTCAAGTAATGTAAATAATGTTTATTATATTACTAAATACCTTTAAAACGGGTTGAAAAAAAGCTTGTATGCATTTGACTTATATTAGTCCGAGTATTATATTTCAACAAAATTTTTCAATATTTTTTTGTGCAGCATTGTTTGAAAATTATTAAATAAACTCGAATTCAACTATCCGTTTTGAAAAATTCATATAATCTCTTAAGTAAAGAGTGTTTTCTTTGTTGAATTTAAACTATTCTTTTACTAAGTATTGGAAAACGTTGCTGAGAAGTTTAAATTATTATCATCCAAATTTCATATTAGTATACAATTTTAGCACATCCATTTTACGTTGGTACAATCCAATTCTAATCATCGGATAACCAAAAATGGAATTTCATTATATTATAAAGTCCATGTTATCTGTAAAAATAAACAACGAATATAAATAAAAAATTTAAAAAGTGCTCACATAATAAACTTGACGTATGATATGTCGTAAGCAGATGTTTAAAGATTTAATAGATTTTATGAAAGAAAAGTTATTGAAACTACTCACACAAAAAAACTTTTCGCAGAAGGGTGTCAAATATTAGAATATTTGTAAAATTTTTGTTTTGGTCAGCGTTATGAAACATTGTCCATAAATGTCGCTTCTGTACAGCTAGTATACGTCAAAAGATTTGTTTACGTCTTTAGTTGTGATACCAGATTCATAGAAAAAGCAAACGTCTTTGGAGAGAATATCTTAACTTTTTTAACCATACTTCATCAAGAATAAAAATCGATAATGAAAAATTAAAATAACGGTCTTTCAATTGTTTAAACATGTAGCATCTAAATTTCAACGAGACTAAACCAAATTTCAAAGAGAAACAATGCCCTAATCTCCACGCAAATTCTTGACACTACGTTTTTAATATTTGAAAGAAATTCATAAAAATACATTTTTTTCTTTACCCCGCATAAAATAAATAACTTAAATTACGCTACGATATAGGAGACAAATTATGAAAAACATTTTATTGAGGGGGATGAATTGATTCAGGTAGAGATTTGTTGTAAAAGAAAATCTACTATTCCCTTCCATAGGACAATGAAATCAGAATATTATATTTGTGATGAAACTTTTTTCCATCGGAAAAAGTGTATCGTGTTTGAATCTTGTTTTCTAATATCACTCGAAGACAGGCTTCAGCAAACAGCATCATTCATTAAACATATTTGTTTATTTTACTGACTTTATTTACTCTATTCTTAATCCAATCTTTCAAACTAGAAGATTGGGAAATTCGATCTATTCTTGTCAATTCAGTAATACAAATATATACTGCAGTACGCAAAAATTTTATTCGAAACAGAATCAATAAACCTCCTTTGTTGATACCTTGATCTCACCTTCATTTTGGAATTTCTCAGTTGACGCATCCGCACTAGCTTCGAAAGTGCTTATGTGCCCGTGTACAGGAGTAGTCACGGTCACAAAATCGTGACCGCGAGTTCTGAGTTCGGGTCTTGGAGGTACTGAAGACCCGTTGTGTTGAGGGGATGACGCGCGTTAAATCTATCGCGCCTCAAAGTCCTCACTTTTACATATATAAATCGATATCATTTGTGATTAATAAAGTGTTTGCAGAAAAAAATATGCACCTTGGAAAGATTTTCTCATATTTCCTTTTGAGTTTCTTTAAAATTCAGTGTTGGTGTGATTTTACATCTCATGGTTTAATGTTGCCTCTGATAACCTGTTCCTCATGTAGTTTTTAGTAGATCATATACATATTTTATATGTTATCATACTGCCCATATACGATACAATATTTCAATCATCACTATAGTTATTTATAATTGTATGTACTCATTTGTTTGCTCTTTGTAATAGAATTACATTTGCTAATAGAAATATTACGAAAAAGTATTGTTTGAATAATTAATTTTTTAGCAACATGTTTTATTGTTTGTATCATTCTGGACTGTTGTTGATTATAAATTATTTCAACGGGGACCTATTTTAGATAGATTTTTGATTTTAGTTCATACTAATTTAATTTTTTTAGTATTGAATTACATCTAATACTCTATATTAGATACGTTACAGAGATTTTAGATAGTATTGCACCATTCCCCTCATGTAATACTAATTTAATTTTTTTCCTGTTGATGGCTTCCTAATACTTCTTATTTATATTATTTTGTTAATCACTTTATCATCATTAATTGTATCTTTCGTTTTATCTATTTCAGGTTATTTCACCCATAGTTCAATAGCAGAAACTTACTACTGCTATTACTTTTTTGTTATAATTTTTATTTCTATTTGCATTCATTCATTTCTGTTTACTTTATATAGCACGCTAATTTTCTCTCTTACATTGAAATATTTGTTTTTGTTAAATTATTATTTAATTTGAGGCCAAATTATAATTTGTTTAAAAATATTTATAATGTGAACATTCATTAAAAAAATATTTTTTATTTTCGGTTATACTACTTTACACAGGGTTTTACCCTCCCTAAAAAAATATAATAATTGCCATAGTAGGGGAATTTTATGTTTTTGAAACTTAACCGTGCGAAGAACGGGCATTTCAGCTAGTTTCTAATAAAAGTCTATCTAAGAAAGTTCCTTTGTTATTTTTTCGACTGAAAATAAGCTTTGAGATAATAATTAAATTGTTTCGTAAAAAATACAATTAAAAAATGTTATTCTTTGATAAATTTGAAATTCACTGAAGCCAAAAATAGATAGCTTCAATAAAGCAAATGTTCCTTCAGTATCAAACTACTTTGAAAATGAGACGAAGAAAACAAAGACTTTATAACATAGAACAACTTCCATATGTTCCAAGAGATATTTTTAATCAATGAAATGCTTATTGTAAGTACATATAAATAAATCATTTTGAGACGAAAATTTTTGTACTACAAAAATACTAATATTCTTTCCAAATAATGATGTTCAGCTATAGTTCCTATTTTTTTTAAAGCTGAAAATACACTTTCAAAGAAAATCTCTTACATTTCAAGACAGATTCACACAAAGAAAAATTTTAGCTCAAGATATAATCAGAAAACTAAATCGTCCAAGACAGACGGGTAGGAAACATTTCAATACCAGATAAGTTTTACCGCACCAAAAAACAATCTTTAACTAAACCGGAGTCTTTATTGGTACTTTTTGACTAATTTAGCTCGAAATATAATCTTTCTATAATAATAATAATAATAATAAAAGTTCCCTCAATATTACAAAATAAATATTGACATCACAGAGGAAGCAAATAATTATACATACATCAAAATCTTTAAGTCACTTCAGTTTCTATCAAATTTGAATTCACAAAAATTCCTTTTTATCACATAATTAGTATGTAAACACCAGTCTCTAATTTGGAATCCTTTTTTGAGGTAGAATAGATACATTACATTAAAAAAAATATTTAAATTCACAGTCGATATGCTAAACGGAAATTAACTGTTAAAACTGTTCTTGAAAAACTTTTCTCCACACACACACACAATCAGTCGATTAAATGTAAGTTCACCCTGAGGGCCAATACAATTAAAGTAGCTTCCAAATGCACATTGTCATCCATTTGTTTACTCTTGCAAGTTGCGATGCGTAATTTGTACTTCTTTTTACAAGAGTGTTTTAAAAATGAATCTTGTATTGAAATGAGCTATAAAGAATTTTTATGTACACAAACTTATTGAATTATAAGTCATTTTGTGTCTTCAAAAAACCGATCGATGTAACAGTAACAGTCTAAAAAATCGCAGTTTTTTTTATTCAATAAATATTGACATTAAATAATTAACTGTTTCGTGTAATTCTGAGTTTTAGAAATGCTATAAATTATTGTTGAATGGTTGTATTCAATTGTTTTTGTCCTACTGTCAACTGCTTTTAGAAATTCTCCAGATAACTATCATAAAATGACATAGAAAAAATATTTCGTCGATTTATGGATAATAAAGATAAGAATTGAGTTATATAGTTATTGAATGTTACATTCGAAGAAACAGTTTTTATTACTTGCACAGTTTTATAGCGTTTTTGTGCTAAAATTAATGGATTTAGCCGGCATTTTAATTTTTATTCGTCCTAACTAAAAAATTGCTAATTGCTGCTGATTAAAGTCTAATATGGGCTATTCATTAGCAAACTCATTAAAGTGTAAGGGGTCACTTCACGCAGCATATTCCTGATCTAGATAATGTTAAAAGGGACTAAGTTTAAGGAACATTTTAAAGAATAGAATGGCCATACAGTCACCAAATTTTTGATATTTTTATGTGTTATTATTATTTTAATAAGAGTATTTTTTTTTTCATCATTTTTAGTACTTTTCATCAGAAAAAATTCATACCTAAAGTAACATGGAAAAACCTTCCAAACGACGAAAAGTATATGCTTTTAAGCAGCAAATGTGTTTTTAATAACATCTTTGACAAAATCTCTTATTAAAATATTCATTTATGTAGCATTCATATATGTGTAAAAATTCAAAGTTATGAAATGCGTAGGATGTTCAAAACTGTCCCTTTTGAATTTTTAATTTACACTTTTTGAGAAATTGCGATTTAAAATAAACACTTCTACCTTCAAGTAAGGCATACAATCAACATAGTTTGGATTGCTAAAATACTTCTAACTCAATTAGCATAAATATTTAAACTGCATTAGAATCGGAAGAAGTCATGATTTATATCTATCTGCATAAAAACGTGTTTTTCGGGATAGTGTAATAAATTTATTTATACTAAAGATTTAGTTAGTAAAAATGAGTAAAAAGTTGAATTTATATATATAACTGAAGAGAAGCACCAAAAAAAGAACGATTTGCCCCCTTATCTTCCTTCCATAGCTTTCTCAAAAAATCCACTTACGTCATAAATCCTGAGATTATAGATTTCTCCGTTAATTTAAAGAAGCATCTATAGGGTCACTAAAAGTGGTCACAAAAAATGATGCCAACTTTTGTCTGTATCTCCAATATTTCGCCAAGTTTCCATTGAAACGCAATTATAATGTTAGGGACGGCATTGTTTGAGAATATTAGAGTATTTATCATAAAATAAATCCAACAGAAAATAATATTAACATAATGAACAGCAAGATACAAATTATTTACACTATTTTAAGATGAAACAATAATTTCACAAGAAGATAAAAGATTATTTACAAAAATATGCTCCATATATAAAAGAAGCTTTAATATATTGAAGCCTTCCTACTTACAATACATTTAAAACAATAGAACTACACGGTACGTGTAAATCCCAGTTTTACAATGTGAGCAATGAGTATGAACAGTTCTATAATTTTTACAATGGGAGTTGGTCCTCTGTCAGGCAGATAGGGGTACTTCCCCCCAGTTTCAATAAAAATTGAAAAATCAATATTTTTACTGATTTTTGTGAAGTGACCCCTTTAATATGTATTATTTAGCTGAGAAAGTATTATCCATCAATATATATATATATACAGTAGAACCCGTTTTGTGCGGTCTTTTTTATGCGGTTTTCTTTTTGTGCGATTTTTTATGTGCGATCTTTTTTTCATGCGGTTAATGAATTTCAATGGCTTTGGCGCCACTGTAATGTTTTATATCTATTTACCAGTGGTGTAACGGAGAATGTTCGGACCCCCCTCCCTGAAAGTCAGGTTTCGCCTTTAATATTTTATAAATTGGGTAAATACGTATTTAGCGTGAGTCAGTCCTTGGGCCTCTAGAATCCATCCCCCTGGATGCGGGGGTGTACGTTACGCTACTGAAATGTAGACACTTCAAGACGCTCTATTCATTTGTTATAAACAGTCTTCCGACAATGCGCATTCATTTGCTTTCTCTCAACTCTCCTGCAGCCCGCGCTTGATTGAAGACGAAACTTTCAATGACAGTAACATTATGAATAATTTGATAGATTATAAAGACGAGCAAGAAGAACCGGATTCTTTGAGAGTGGATAAAAATATGCAGGGATCCAGCTTTCCAACAAATTGGAAAAGCATTCTCTTCAAATAGATACCAATTAAAAAAGGAGTATAAAATTCTAAAAAGGGCTTCAATCATGTATATCTGGTTATCATGACATTTACAAGAAACTGACCACCCAACTTTCGTCACAAAGACTTATCTCTTGCTTTATATACTTACTAAATAAATCAATTGAAATTGTACCTTCAAAAGAGATTTTGAGCTTATTCATTACAGGGCTTTGGATTACGATGAATAGCAATGAATTATGTATGTGCATTTTGAAAACTTATCCGTGTAAACAATGAGAAACTATATGTCTTTAAAATATTTCCATGTGTAATATTTAATTATTTATTTGGTTATGGAAGTACTCTTACATAAATTTCGTAAATAATTGGCATATTTTATAAATGCGACTATTTTATGCGGTCCATATCCACTGCATAAAAAAAATTCTGTAGTATTTCCCCGAATTAGAGTTTGTTTTATATAAGAATTTATGAAATTTTTGAGTATTTTTTGTGTGGCCCCTATCTACCACACAAAAACAGGTTCAACTGTATATTTAAATATATTGTGAGATATTCACCCGTGGGTGATACCTTACTCCTTAGTTATCTTCGTGATGTAGGGGTGTGGGAGTGAATGAAGAACCAGGCGTTGTCATGATCTTAAAATGTCTTTATTAAGATCTTAACTTAATCACTAACAATGATAATATTTATATTATAACTTAGCGGATCTGAGGATAGAAAACACACAATACGTATTACCAAATAAGCGCGTTCTTAACCACTATATTTAACGTTCCCGTCTATTCCTAATCTCTGTTTATATCACAGTTACTAATAGATACTAGAATTATCCTACCTTAATCTCTTGTTTAACCGCAATCCTCTCGGATTCTAAATATCTTTTGTTTATCTCGCGTGCTATTGTATCCACCTTGACTTGATCGTTCTGTCACGGATAGCTTCACACTCAATGACGATTTTCTTCTCTTCCTTCAGTTCACGCGCTTAAACCAGATTAGCATAACTGCTATTTAAAAGGTTTCTAATTTGCATATTCACGTTTCGCTTCTGGATTTGATTGGAAAGAATTTGTCTTTTTCGGCCCCAAAGAACCCAAGAGGAGTTTTTAGTAGAAAATGCGATGAGCCCATCACAATATTCTTTAACAATTTACCACAAATCAACAAATATCATAAAAATAGTTTGCATAATTATTAATGATATGGTACCCCATCAAGTTAAAATATACATTTAGCTTTCGAAATTAGAATCCACTTTTAGAAAATTGCTTTTCTGGCATTACTCAAAAAAAAAGTTTGTTTTTTTCTTTTTCAATTTCTGAAACACTTTGTTGCATTATTCAAGGGGTTTCTCAAGTAACCCATTCATTAACATCCACAGTCATATTTATTTCTCACATTTTACTAAGGAAAATTTATTTTTAAAAAGAAAAGTGTTTTTTTTTTTTTTTTTTTGCTTTAGAAGAGAGAAAAAAAGATACTCCAAAGCAAGTTTAATAACCTCCCATAAGATTTGCATACTTCCCCCTTAAGAATGAAGAACGACTTCACTGAGTTCTCATCTGAAAAGAACTAATTTCAACTCTCAAACTCACATTTCGTGAAAATCAATCTCCAAAAAAAATTCCTTTGGAAAAGTACATAAATATTTCAAAAGAAGTCACTTTTTTTTCAAAAAAAAGAGGTGTTTTTTTTCTGAAACCAAACACACAAAAAATGAAAATCACTTTTAAGATGAAATCACTTTGAAAAGAAAACTTTTTTTTCAAAGTGATTCTTAAAACTGGAGTGAAATTAAAATTCTATAACAGAGCTGTAGCACAAATTCCTCTTAAAAGTTGTAACACGTTATCTTTCATGGCTTGAATGATGGTAAAGTGTAAAAATAAAAATAAACAAGTTCCAAAGTCAATATTTTCAGAGAGATTAATTACACTAGCTTTATTAAAATAAACCAGTGATATTGAATGTTTATATTGCACTCAATATTCCTTTTCTGGTTTACGGTTTTTAAGTGTTAATGAGATGAAAGATGATTTTATAATTATCTTCCGTGTTCTTCATTGGCTTGAAAACAAAAGCAAATGGATTTCAATAGGATCTATAAGATTCGAAATTATACTCCATTTAAAAAAGAAAGTTATTAAAAACATAGCAGAACACTATAAGAGAATCTGAGATGACTTAAAGAAGAAGTTACTTCGTTTTAAGTGTAAGTTTTATGCACTTTAAAAGATCATTTGTTTATTTATATGATATAATCCTCTTTATTTGAATAAAGTATCGTAATTTTTTGTATTATGCGTAACTTTTTGATGTGGTGAAAAGAATTTATTTCTATATATAGACCCAACTCTTTTTTTTTACACTGTAGATATGTTCCTTAGAAAACCGTGTGAGAGACTTACACCTGAAGTTTCTCCTTCACCGTCTTACCTACCTAAGGGTGGGGGAGAAGTGAAAGCAGAAACAGAGACTTCCATAATAACAATTACCGTAAAATCCGACGTATAAGGAGCACTTTTAACTCAAAAAAATATGATCGAAATTTATGGGGGCGCGTTATACGCCGGATATAACCATTTAAGACCCGAATAATTTTTATCTTCAAATATTAAATTCTTCTGGTTATCAATGCTATGACATTGGGAAAAAGAATTAAAAAAATTATCACTCTCTTCCCCCCGGAACATAGACGGTACCCGCACGATCGTGCGGGTTGGGCGTTATCTGTGAAGCATGTCTCCTACTAAGTTTTACGAGTTATACATTTTTAGCTCTAAGTTGATAGAAGAAACAATCTTGATTCAACTAAAATTGTTACAAATTAGGAAATTATTGATGAAAATTAACTCTTTTATTAACTAATTATTTACTTACTGCAAAAATCTTTTGTTTTGTTTTTGAAAAGTATAAATAACCATTTCAAAATTTCACAACATGTTTTCGAACTGCTTTCGTAGTTTTCAAATCTGCACTTACGAGGCCTTGAAATGTCATCAACACATCAAAACTGTTATGCCTGTCAAGCCTTTTATCTTGGAATGGCCAGGATAAAAGCCATGACATGTACAGCAGGTGAATTATAACGCTTCGATCTTTTTGCGAGTGGAATTACAACACTATTATCTTCATCATCAGTTAAAATACTTTTGTTAGTAGGTGCAGAGGCTGATAACGCTTCAACTATCTCTAACTTAAATTTTAAGCAATCCGTTTTGATTTTAGAGGAATTTTATTTGATATTGCATCTTGTTTGCACTGAAACCAAGAATTTTCAAAAGCTAAATCAATGTAATGAATGTGTTCAAGAGACTTTTATGGTAAAGAATGATCCAAAATTGTCTTTTAATTTCATATATTCCCATGTGTGTTTCTTCATCGCTCTCATCTGAACTTGATTCTCCTTCCAGTATGCGCGATTCATTTGTTTTGTTCGCATCATTGTCATCATCCGAGAGATCACTAAGTCCTGATCTAAGTTCAATCTGATTTATTCATCAATTGAAAAATTTCTTCTGTGAGAATTCTTCTCAATTTAGACACCTGAAAGAGTTTTTGGTTAAAAGTTAACACAGTATTCCATGAAAAATAGTAAAATGTATCAGAAAATTTTATTATTTAAAATATAAATATATAAATTTAAACCACACCATACTCTAACTATCACCGAAAACTCCAGTGTTTTTTGGAGGGGGGGAGATATATAGATGCAGATATCTGTGGAGAGGATAAAAATGCCATACTCCTCAACAAATGTATGGAAAAGAAAATTAATTGCAAAAAAGAGAGAGAGAAAGAAAAAAAGGGACTCATCCATGGCGACCTCCAAGAAAATTTGGTATTAATTATGTAACTATATATTTCATTTTTATGTAGGCTTTCATCAAAATTATTGAAATAGAAAAGAAAATTCGCATGGTAAGTACTTATTTTTACAGATAGTAATGCAGTGACTCAAATTATGCCCAATCCACACGATCGTGCGTGTAACGAAATCCCGAGCCCTAGAAGCCACATTAATAGAGTATAGTTAATATTTTTTCTATTTTACAATTATTTAAACATTAATACAAAAATTTTGATCTAAGCAATTAGAAATATATCGGTTATTACCTTTTACGACAGATAAAAAGAAGACGTGTTTTCGTTGTATTTGAAAACCAAGTTAGATTTGCCAGCTGAAAGTAAAACATGGACTACAACCATCGTCTGTTGATAAAAAAATCATACTTTGCACCCTTCTGTAAACACGCTCAATCGTTCGATTCGGGATTTTTATACATTCGACTATTCCAGAAGCAAAAATGTATAAGAATGTCTAACCCGCACGATCGTGCGGGTTGGGTCTTAAAGGGATAAAAAAGGGAGCTTTTTTTTAAAATTCAAAAACGAGATGAGCATAAAAAAAAAAAACTTAGACTTCTACAAAGATCGGAGTACTGTTTATCTAAAAGAAATGCCACACCTTATTAGCTTAATGGGTTGTTTTTCTAGAAATATATTATTTTTCAAAATCCTTTGATAATGCCTCGAATAAATGGCTTTAAAACACATAATAGGATTGCTAACGCATATTGTAGGTTCCTTCGTAAAAAAGGGGGTGTGCGTTATACGGCGAATGTACCTTAAAATTAAAAAATGCAGCTTGAATGTATAGGTGTGCGTTATACGCCGGATTTTACAGTATTTATTTACTCAAGCACACTAAACAAAAACAACTTATTCTCAAAGTGAATGTCAAAGGAGTAGCGCAGAGAAAGCAATGAATATTAAGCAAATATGTGCAAGTAACTTATTTAATTCAACGTAATCTAACGTGAATTCCTAACCTTAAATCTACTTATTCAACACAGTGGCCAAACACCACTTTCAATCTTTACATGCAAAAGTCAACTTTATTCAATCTCACCTGCGTAGCGAATATAGCAGCTTCTTAACTCCTTCTACTGTAATTACAAAACTCTGACTTTATATAGTCGAACTAATCTGCATATCATGGTTTCTTCTTGAGAGGGATGGCTGTGAATGAAACGCGAATGCTAGTTCAAAGATTCCCCAAGAGGATTAGTTAGAGGACGCGTATAGATTCGTCACAACCGTGCAAAAAATCGTGTACAAAATAGAAGCGACATATAATTTGGGGATATGTTCCACAACTTTAAAAAATCGTGTAAGATGAAAAAAGTCTAAGAAATTTTCTAAAAAACCGTGCAAAAAAAGGAATAGAAAATTCCATGAGCTACGGATTTGTAAAACGAAAATTATTAATTTTTGTTACAAAGAAATTTAAATTATTGTACAGTGTGAAAATTCAGTCCATATGTACACACAATATATAAAAATTCAAATTGAAATTAGCAATAAAACTATTAACTAACAACTGACTCATCGCGCTTATTTATTGCAAACTGGATCAAAAATGTTATCAGTAGGTTCGATATGTCTGTCACTACTATCGGTTTTGATTCAAAGGAAAAAATTCGTTCACTTTTAGCGGGTTTTTCCCCCCTCAAGTTGCTTGTATAATTTTTTATATCCTGCTACACAAAACTGATGGTTACATGAAATGTTAATCCACGCTCTATGTCAAGATCGTGAGTAAAAAAATGTTGTTCCATACTTGTAGTAAATTTCGAGACCTCGCGAAATAAATCACTGTTAATAGCTGAACTTCATCCTCGTCATTATCGACTTTATTATCATAAACTGTAATAAATTCAAACGAATCATCCTCATCCTAAGGGCTTTAATCCTTTATCTACCGCAGTTTTTTTTTTCATGCAACAATTTTTTTTTTTGATCACTTCATTGAAAATTAGGGACATCCATAAACAAAATACTCAACTTTGGGAAATTTAACCCGTTAGAGCAGTGGTTCTCAAACTTTCACTACTGGTGGCCCAATTTTCAATCATAATTTTTATCGCCCCCCTAAAAATAATATTGTATTGAATACAATAATAAAGCACTTTGTGAGGCGCTAAAGCTTCAATACGATCATAATTATAAACCGTACAAATTAACAAGATAAGTATTAAATTTTGTATATGTTACTTTTATAAGTAATATATATATATATATATATATATATATATATATATATATATATATATATATATATATATTACTTTTTAGTTCGATACACTATAAAAGTGTGTTTTTAGTTTGGTTATAACTATAATTTATTTTATAACTATTTTTACTATGCACGATAAAAATCACAATTCCAGTGAATACTTTAATTAAGAGAAAATATACTTACCTTTTTTCAAGGACTTTTCAATTTTTCTTCGAAAATTTGAGAAAAAATCCAATAAAACTAAAGAAAATATTCCAAACGTGCGTGTCCTTAATAAAGGACATAAATCACAGACACTTTTCGCTAACAATACAGGAACGTTATCTTCCAGCAAAACTGTCATATTTTGTTCACTTTTTATGTAGTTTTGCTGTCGTTTGATGATCTACAAATAGCATTTTGCATTGTTTCTTCCTTGTGTCTTTTTGACAAGGCGTAGTACTACATTATGTGGCTTCATAGTTTTCTTCAAAGAGATCATTAGGCAGCATTTGAAAATTTCAAATTAACTCAAACGTTTCATGTCTAACGCTTTTCTCATACTTACTTTCGCTATCTTGATTAATATGCATTATTTTAGCAGGTTCTTCAATTGCTTGATCAGTTTCAACTTCCTTCAATAGGGATCACAGATGTCCATTTTTTTATATTCCGCTCATTTACATTTATTAACCATTATAAGTCGTACAACACAGCAATCAAAACCACAAAATTGGTCATGGGGAAAGTATAGCATGTTCTAAAAAATAATTGTGTATAACATTTTTCATTATGCATTATATGTTTCAGAATACTCATAAAAATACATCTTAGCCAAATAATCCTTCAAAGGGCTCAATATGCTTATCCATATACCATAAAACTCATTCACATGGGAAAAAAAGCAACGGAAAAATATTATTTACTACTTTCGTAAAAGAAAAAGAGACGGAGCTAAACATACCACTAAGTTCGAAGGTCAAATAAATGATAATCAAAAGTAGTATTTTAGGGGTTAAGAGAAACGTAAAAAAATCTTTCATCGTGGGATTACAGTAAAGCAAACAAAATGTCTTTTTTATTTGGTTATAGGATCAAAGATGGCTAATGAGCGTTTGAAGTGGAGTCTTTTATTTTTGATGATCACCAGATGATAAAAAAATAAATTATATCAGTGTAAATGTGTATTTTTTATTATGTCAGAAAGCATTTTGTTTTATTTCATTCCAAAAAATTATTTTTTAAAACCTTTTATTTTCAATATGCTCGTGGCCCCCTCGCAGGGTTACCGCCCCCCAGGGGGCACCCCACAGTTTGAGAAACACTGCGTAGAGCTAATTAATTAACTAAGGATATTCAACTGTAACATTACTTATATACATTGTTCACTTAAAAAGAATAGTCAAATCTTTTTCTAAGATCTTCATTAACATACAAAAAAAAAATTAGACGCTTAAATTTTGATATTAACTATTTTTTCGGGACAAAAACGATAATCTTCGCAATTCTCTGAAAATGCCGTCAGCTGAAAAAGCAATTTGCCTTCCCCACTAAAATACTCATTGTAGAGCCCATCGCTGCCATTTATCTTGAAAGAGAGGATTTCAAAGAATATTCCTGCTTAGTATCGTCAGAATATTCGTAAAAATGGTTTTTTTCTGTTATTTTAAAATGAATGGTACTTATAAGTACCGTCGGTAGATAAAGGGTTAATCTCCACATTTTTTGGAATTCGAGTTAGAACAAAGAATTCGTGTAAAAAAAATCGTTACATTCGTGCACCGTGTTATTTCAAAATCGTGTAAAAAAAGACCGTGCAAAAGAGTTGAGTGTATAAACAAAATTACCAACAAAAAAGTAAATCGATATTATTGAAAGCAAAACTGTAAATGAAAACAGAAATTATAATCAAAAGAACCATTATGATTTTATTTTATTTTTATTTACGTCGCATTCTGAAGCAACACCAGGGCTATTGGGAATGGACGTTTTGGACCACTAGGACGACATCTGAGATGGCATCTCTCTCTCTCTCTCTCTCTGAATTTCCGCACCATACCAATGGGTGGACGTTTGAGCCTCGACAGATGTAATATGCATTGTGCATCAGCCCCTCTGCCAGGCGTGTCTTCAGTGGCACTAGACTTAGAAGCAGTGACTCGGCAACGCAGTCCACGAGTTCGCGACCATTATCTCAAAGGAACCATAGAATGAATTTCCTTTTTAATTTTAAAAAGATAAATATGAAAAAGAACAAAACAATATTAATTTTTTTTCTTCTTCTTCAAGGAAATGATATAATTGTGTTAAGGTATCCAAATACGTTCGGAACAGGGATTTCAAAAAACCGCATTAATTGATAATTTTCATCATATTTAGCGTCACTTAGATTAGAATACATGTATAAAATGGTTTTAAGGACATTGTGGCAAAAACATTATTTAAATACAATATTTTGGCAAAACATTAACTTAGAATGACCTTTTTTCACAACGTTCTCCTTTTATAAAAAATGCTTCTATAACAATAAAATATTTTGCATAAATAAAGTAAAGATTTCTCCAGAGAGTCTGAACTAGGATGAATGAAAAATTCTCATTATTTTCAGAGTTACTACCAATTGGAATAATTATCGGTGTTTTTTTCTTAAAATTTCTACCCTCTGTTGTAGTAAAATATGGATATATAAATCCAATTCTAAGTTATATATTTCAAAAATTCTAGTTCAGCCACTGTACCGAGGTCTGAGCTACATACAGGCAAAATATTATTATAATAGAAGCATTTTCCTTAAAAAAAAGAATGTATTGAAAGTGGGTCATTCTATTTTCATTTTTTGTGAAAATATTGTGCTTAAATAATTTTTTATTAATATAATATTTTTAAAACAATTTTATATATGCGTTTTCTAATCTAAGTGACACTAAATATCATAAATATTATCCATTTATACGCTTTTGCAAAATCACGGTTTCGAACGTAGTTGGATACCTTAATTGCTTTTGAAATACTGTATTTTATCTCCTTTCGTTTGATTTGAATAGTTTTTCTTTTATTTCCAATGGAGCTGCGTATTGGTATTTAACATTGCAGATCTGGTACATTCCCCGGGAGCTGATATCACTATTTAATGCGGTACCATATAGGTGAAATAATAATCACCACATTGTAGTTTTGCTGCCCAGTTTTCTCCCCAGAGGGAGGCACCTGAGCTCTGACGATGCGAAATAGAACTAGGAATTTAATTTTGCCGATAATACCCAAGCCAATGATTGATTGATTGATTGATTGAATATTAACGTCGCACTTTTCAGCTACACGAGGGCTTTTGGCGACGGACCACGTAATTTTGAACCATGGTCAAGTGACGTGGACGACACCTGAGCTGGCACCCCCCTCTCCTAACTACCACACCACACCAATGTACCCAAGCCAAACAAACACTGTAGGGATTTTTAACATGCTGCATAATCATACGACATGGATAGAGGCGAACCCTCAAACTTCGGCGTATATGGCTAGCGACAAACCAACTACGTCATTCAGCCGGTTGATATGTATAGTACATAGGCAGATTTTTCCTTAAATTTATTTTTCTAACGTTTTGTCTTCATACTTGAAAGTTTATTAAAGGATAAAATTAATCAAATGATTCAAAATTGTATTATTTTTCGTATAGTAACTTAACTATTCTTTCTCTGACACTTTATTGATTATTTACAATGCAAATTTTTTTTCTTCCATTCAAATGAGTATTGTAAATTAACCGTTTTTCCACCAGCTTTACATTGCAGATAAGTACTTATGAAATTTCCGTTTGATTTGATTTTTTTATAAGCGTCCCGCTTTGAAACTTGCACGAGTCTATTTAAGTTGTACCCGTATAATTCTCAACCCTCTATCAAGTGACAAGGAGGACATTTAAGCTCGTTCCTTATTCTTCTAATTTCCACACCACACTCTAAAGTGAGTAATTTATGCCTCGAAAAATTTAACATACATCAATCCCTCCGCACGAGGGGGCTCTTAGAATTCGAATCCAATACTCGACAAAACCAGTTACGAGTTCGCGACCCTAACAACGGCCACATGAAATTTCTGAAAATAAATAGTATGAGATGGCTTCTCCAAAATACAAACAGCGATAATATTCGTAAGAAAAAGACGCATATGATTTTATACTCAAGCTGTTTTATAAAGACTATTAATTTCGAAACTCAAAAATTTCTTTTTGTGTTATCCTTATAAAAATTTAAATTTTCACTTACACTCCTCAAAAAAACATTTAACTTTTTTTAAAAATAGGGAAATTATTAAAAGCTAGAATATTTATAATTTTAAATAAGAAATTCAGGACTCGTTTTCATTAATGAATATGAAAAGATTCTTAATGTAATTTTTGCATTAGGGGATTTTTCACAGTAATAATTCAAGCAATTATTACACATTGATATCATTTCTAACTCCTTTAAACTGAAATCTTATTTAATTTTTCCTATAATAATTAAATTATCCATAGAAAAGCAATTTAATGAATTTTTTGTATTATTACGTGTAGTTATTTGTTTCTTTTCTGTATTAAATAAATATTATTTAACTACTTCTTTTTGATAATCAAGATCTTTACAGAAGCAATTCGACATGTCAGAACATATAGATATTGGTTCAACTTTTCTATGCTTAAAGAGATAGTGTTTATAACATTTTCAATTTCCATCTGACATTGGTTAAATGGAAATCTTGTTCGATTATTCTTTTATATCATACTTTGACATAAAAATTCTGGATGCATACGTGTTATTCCATCGACCAATCTCGTCGAACCAAAAAACGTCGCCAAATGCCTCGATGGGAAGCCAATAGTGAAAATCTGGTCCTTTGCATGTACAAACACGACAAACTTGTTCGCGCATGCTCAAAAATAATCTTTAAGTATAGGTCGTACTGTTCCCATATACATGTTAAAACATTCTATGTTCTAAAATGATAACATTGTTTTTAATTTGTGATGTTATTCTTTTCTAATTTTATTCAGAAAAATTATTGGAATTTGGGATTTTATCTATGCAACACATAATACAGGGTAGTGTTTCAGTTTATAATCCAGGGGTACTCAACCTTTTTCCTCCCAGGCCGCCTACATGTTAGTTACTTCACGCGGTTAACGACATGAGAGTTAATGGAGGAGGGGGGGGTATTTAAGACGAAGGTAACACAAAATTTACAATGGGGAAATTGATCAAAATATTTAAACTACTATTTTGCTTTTTTAATTATTATTTTTTATTTATTTATTTATTTTGTCACTAAACTTTTCTAAATTGAAAGCATTTTAGAATGACTCTTTCACAATTTCTGCATTTCGCTAAAAGTTTCAGGTGATTACCAATACTGTAACAAATTTCATAGGGTGTCTTTGTTACCCGTGTGACATTACCACTGATAAAACACTTTTTTGCTGTTGTAAAAATTATTCACAAGAAAACATATTTATCACCTCTTGAAAAAGATCTTCGAGGAAAAATTGTCATTGAATGATTCCTGTTTATTGGTATTTTTAAGTACAACACTTTCGCGTGACAAATTAAACAATTACTGAACCATGCTTGTTTTTCACTACAAAATAGCTATCTTCCCAATCGTCTTGAAACACAATCTATTTTCTTCCAATCTTTCCTTTTCTTTTTTTGCTTGCAAGATATGAAAGATAGTTCAAAATTAGTTCCACTCATAAAATAGTCGCTACACCACTGTGTTATCTATTATCACTAATCAGAAAGAAAAAAAAGCATCAATTCTCACCCACACGGCACCGACAGAAAAAAGCATAATTGATTTTTTTAACAAAGAATTTCCCACCAAATTTTCAAAAATAAATGAATTTCTCTGAGCAATAGGCCATGACCGGGCCGCCTAAAAAGGCCCGGTGGGCCGCAGGTTGAGATACATTTGTGTCGCGATTTTGAATGAAATTACTGTACTTTAAACATCTGGATGCTGTAGTTGTTTTTAAATATTTTGTTTATTTTAAGTGTACGTATTTGTGTTTAAGATTCGTTACTTAATTCTTAATCTTCTCCGAGTTATTTGTCGGTGCGAAAAGAGTATGCGGGGTAATTAGTTTCCATGCATGTGAGTAAATGATAATAACATTCGGTGACGTCTTTTAAACTGGCATAAAAATACATAAATATAAAAATTGATAATAATTTTTTAAACAAAAATTATTTATTGAATCATAATAATCAATCATAAGAAAGTTTAAAATATGAAGTATATTTTTTATTCCTTTAATTTATATTTAAATTATGAAAATTTTAATGTTTATAATGTACTTTTCTATCTAGCTTAGGGATAGCATATATCATAAACACACGAAAAAAATTTTGCTTCAATTCCTTAAAGATAATTATTCACTGAAACAAATCAATATCTTCCGGAATTACGATCCAGTTACGGAAATCAAGTCATTTGACAGCCTGATTTCTCTAATTGACGTTCAGTGATGGTATCTATTCTTTCTATTGACTTCATTCAAACAACAATTAATTACAGAAAGGGTAGAAATAATATTTATATATAAAATGTTAGTTTTTGCGTCAAGCAAAACATCATTAAAAGAATTTATTTGAAGTTTTTGTGATTAAGTGAATTTATTATATTCTCTCTCTCTCTCTCTCTCTTTGTCTTTCTCCTTTTTTGTCTCTCTCTTTGCCTCTCTCTCTATGTCCCTCTCTAATATATAAAATTAAATAATATTTTTATATAAAATGTTAGTTTCTGCGTCAAACAAAACATGCATTAAAAATATATTATTTGAAAAGTTCAGTGAAGTTTTTGTGATAAAGTGAATTTATTATATTCTCTTTCTCCCTCTCTTTTTCTCTCTCTCCTCTTTTTGTTTTTCTCTCTCATTCCCTCTCTCTTTCTCTCTCTCTTTCTCTCTCTTTCTCTAATTTCTTTCTTAATATATATGTGTGTAGCTGTGTGTGAGAGAGAGATAATAAAATAATGACAAATTTTCTTTTCATTTGTTTTTCCCACTGCTTTGCATAAAAGAATCTTTCTTTGAAACAAAACATAAAATTATGCGGAATTGTGTGTGTTTAGATAAAATATTAATGCAAGCTTACTTAAGTCTTCAGAGCCATTAAATCGAATTTGAAGAGGTTTCATGACGATAAAATCATTGTGGATTTTAAATTAACTCTAGTTTTTATATTTCTTAGAATTACTAATTTATTTTCCTTTTTGTTACTTATATTTATTGACAACAAAATGAAAGCGTTAAATATGACTTCTTTAAAATTGAAACAAAAGAACCTATCTTTAAAATAGAATACTTGCCAAAACACTTTACTCATATCTCAGTAACTTTATTTCTTGTTCTCAAACATTTTTTATTCGCTCTTTATCAGATATTTGTTAAATATTTTCATTGTGAGTAAACTGTTTCTTCGTCAAATTTAAATACTTTTATCTTATCCATTTGCAAACTCATTGCAGTCTCAAATTAAATATTCCTTTTTTGGTTACAATTTACTTCGCATCTTGCAAGTGCTCATTTTGAGTTTCCATTCCATTTCTTCCAAGTTAATCAAACACTTGAAACGTGATCTTTTTTAAATGACGGCCATTAAAAAATATTGGTGAAGTTTTATTACCCAAATTACGTTTCTAACACGATTTTGGAATCCTCAAAAACTCATTTTCTCATGACGAGAAATTATTTATACGTTTAGATCTTAATGGGGAGAAATGATAAGTTTGCAAATCTTCGCTGGTGATTCCATTGATTATTTTATTGATTTTTCTGAAAATTTTCAAAGACTAAAGTTTAAATTTGTCTGTTTTCATTTTTGCACCTTATCTATTTGTACTCAGGATCGGCTGTAAGGCCATACAAACCAGACCCCTTCCCTTCCCGGGGTGGCAAATTCTAAGGGCGGCATTTGGATTAAATTTGAAATATATATATATATATATATATATATATATATATATATATATATATATATATATATATATATATATATATATATATATATATTGCTACAAAAACAATTTGATATATTTTGTGAAACGTTATTGAGAGTGAATTTGATGTTTCATTTATTGTACCTTGCTTCCTTATTTTGTACTTTGTATACTTATTGTAAGCTTTCTTTGATGTTGAAATTTTTTAGCTCGAGGTGGGGTTATATTTCTATCGTGGAATTTATAAGTTTACTCATCTTTCACTAATAATTTTCCACCCATCCCAGATTGGGGTCAGAGTTCTTTTCACCCATACGACGGCCAGTGTCAGCTCCCCGAAAGGGGACAAGGGCAATAAAAGTTTTTGAAAATAGAGAGTCACATGAGATGTTTTATTTTAGTCTTGAAAGTAGTTACATTGAGAGGTAAAATAAACAATTGTGATCCTCACCATCAGTAGACTATTTTCAGAAGAAATTGGATCGTTTGAATTAATAACAGATAATTATGTCCTTAATTTCGAATTGTTTTGTATTTGAAGTGTGCATGCGTGCGATAGTATGATGCCTTTTGTTTGCAAGAATTATTCAAGATTTATAGGTGTGTATCTATGCGAACAATTTATCTTGCTGGATAAACTCCCACAAATATCCAGCAATCTCTCGGTTGCTGGATATTTGTGGGAGTGATTTCGTGAAAAGGGTCGGATGTGTGTAACTGGATGTGACGTAAGCGCGCGCTACTTGATTTGACCAATGAGAAAAAAATAAAGATTTCCTGCATTTTGTACTTTTACCATATAACGAAAGTGGTTCTGCTCTTTTAAAAAAATTATCACTCGCTTCCCCTGATTTTGAGTGGTGATTTTAACTTTAACTTCAGTTTGCCAAAAGCTGAGCCGCTCATAGCTTTTATGAATGATGAATTCAAGCTCGAAATGAACACTGAACACAAATCAAAATGTTTCGACTGCTAACAGTGGTACTGTTATTGATGCTGCTTTTCAACGGTTTTTAAATACTTTGAAATCACAAGTATATGTGTCATATATTTTAGTTATCAAAAGTCTATTGCCTCCGCTCTTCCCCAAATTGAACAAAAATAATTATTTTTGATAAAATATTGCATTTTTTTTACTCCTTTTGTTAATTGAATACAATTTTCATACAAAGATATAATTATTCAATAGAAAATTATTTCCAATCATACCCGATTCATATTTTTTTCAGGAAAAAAAGTTCATATTGCGTATTTACCACGATAACATGTCAGATGTTACACATCATATGCGACTACTATAAGACTCGTTTATTTTTTTTAATTATAATTTATTGTTTTCGAGAGAGAGGCGGCATTTTCTATTTGTGTCCGGGGTGGCAAAACTGCTAGAGCCGGTCTTGCTGTGCTTAAATTATTTATTCTTAGAAAATTACTGTGAACCAAATTGGGTGAATCCACACATAAATTACAAACTAAGGACACTATTATTATCTCTTAAATTTTTCCCCTTCTTATAAAAACTGTAGTTATCTGACTTTTTATACACTGAATATATGTAAAAAAAGGGGGATTATACTCATTAACGAGGAACAAGAAAAGTTCAGATAACTTTATCCAGAGTAAACTTCCATTAAGACTATAATTACCGTTCTATCTTTTTTAAAAAAATACTATTTGAGGAGTTAAATATCAAAAGGCTTGAAAATGTTTTCTTTTTCCCAGTAACAGAGTTTCGTAGGACGTTAAGACATTATTATTTTGTTGTTTCAAAAATCTGGAACTTGAACATGTTCTGCTTTACTTATTTTGAAAAGAAACTTAAAAAGAAAGATAAAAAAACTTTTATCAAAATTCTATATCCTCCCAGACCTTAAGAAGGATAAAAATACTTCTCATTCATAGAAAGTCCAAAGCATGTTCAGGAATTTTTATTGGAATAATCTTCAATGGAATTTTTGTAGAATAAATCATGACTATTAAGATTTAATCTTTTAGTAACACTTTTCTTCCAGTTTCATTCAAAGGAAAGAAAAACAGAAAAAAACTGAAAAAAGAGGAAGTATTATTAATGAAAGTAATAGGGATATTATTGTGTATAAAACAGGAAAAAGTATAATTTCTTGAAAATATAGTTTTGGGAACACGTCCAACTAGTAATTCTAAAGTGTTGGATGCTTCAACATAAATCTTTTTATGAGCCAAATTTCTGTTTTTTATGTATATTTCAAAAAATGATGTTCAAAGCGAATTACCATTTTCAATAAAATATGTTTCTTACATTTTCGAATAAATTTGGGTACAGAAATAATAAAGAATGTGTGATTTCTTTAGAATATATCTAGTATGCCTGGTGCTATTTTTTATTACCTTTAGTTTATTGTTCAAATATTTGATCATAACCTGCATGTCTGCTACAATGTTTGAATTGCATCGATTCATTCACTTAAATAACACTAAAGAAATTTATACAAATAAAAGTTTGATAAAATATTCAATAAAAAAATTATTTCCGTATACATTCAATATGATATTAGAGGCTAAATCTTGCATGCTTAGAAAATGAACTGTTCCAAGTAATTAGTAATTGTAAAGCTGAATGTGAAAACAAAATAGTATATTTAAATACCCTTATTATTGAAAATGCTGCATTAAATTTAATCTCAAGAAGAAAAACACGCATGAATGAGTTTAGATAGTAATTTTTATATGAAGCTCTTAACCAGCCAATCACAGTCATGGTTTTGAGAACGTGCGAATATACTGGGGGAAGGTTTCTCAATGAAATATAATATCATATATTTCATTTAGTTAAGTTCCATAAATAAATGTTGTATTGTGTCCAATATAAATCGAATTATTTATTCAGGCATCTTTCTTATATTCTTATCGCATTTAAGCTATAATATCATAATTTTTATAGTCGGATTTATAATTAGTGTTATAAATAATAAGTGAATAATTGAAAAAAGCAAACAATTACTGAAAACCGACGAAAGGAGCATTCAGTGTTAATGGGATTCCCAGAACAATAAGAAGGTCATCAAGTTTTGGCCTTTTGACGTAGGATTCCAACAAAAAACCTTTCTTCATCTACAACAATCCCAGAAAATAATTCAATGGGAGAAGGAACGCAGTGAATGTATAGATGATCAACAGCAACAGATTATTTGATCTGATGAAAGCAACAAATAACCTTATTTGACAAAGAAGGTTGAAAATATGTTCGAGGTAGAACACAGATGGAATTACATCCAGATTGTATGCTGCCGGATATCTAACATTCTACTAGCGTTATGATTGGGGCGGGTGTCAGCAGATGGTATAAGTCGGTTTCATATTACTAAAAGCACTCTAAATGCAAAAAAGTGCATTGATACGATCCTGATCCCGAAAGTGCTACATTCTATTAGTGATCTGCTTTATTTTCTACTAATACTCCACATTTTCTTTTGCACTTTGCCTTGTATGGTCCGTGCCAAACAAGATAAATATGTAAGCAATGGTTTCATATAAAAAAAAATTCAGCTATTAGATTTCCCAGTAAAGATCTCGTCATTTGGAAACCTATAGAAATTCTATGGCCCCCTTTTAAAAATATTGTATGAAAACCCAACTGTCCAACAAATAAAAGACAGTTAATAGAGACTGTAATTGCATGTTGTTATTATTTACTTATAAAACAAGAATTTCACACAGGCACAACACACACAAGTACTTGTAAGTTGAAGGGCATCGCTGTGGTACTGTGACCAAGAATAAAGTATCTGTAAAGTAAGAATAAAGATAAGTAAGGAAAAATGTAAATGTAATGTAATAATGTTTATGAAATGATTTTTAAAAATAAAAATGAAAAAGCTTTAAATTTACTTGAATTCCATCTTTCAATTCAATTCAGAGTTAAATTTGCTTTTAAATGATGTATGAATATGTTCATTATATGAAACAGTTCATTTTCTATATACCCGTCATATATTTGTGTGACGTAATAATCACACAATACATGCAATCATGTTTTTCCAGCCAATCAGTTCATTCTTTCACTGTTGCCAACTTTTTCTCATTATGTAAACTTTCTTTTTAAAAATCACATATTTTTCAACAATAACAACGCACCTATGTAAAGAAATTGCGCCGCTTTGATTTAAAAGTACATGCATAATGTAAGAATATTTCTTTTTTAATTTTGAAAAAATTTTAAAGAAGCCTTATTTTTGAACATCTTTGCAGGATTATCAAATTTTGAATTTTATCTAAACCTTACAAGTAGAACAACAAGTACAAGTCTAGTGTGAGTTTTGAATTCAATGCTGAGCATGTGATTACATTTATCATGTGACCGTCATGAATCTAGCCCATTGAAACATGTAAAAATGTCATAAGTTGTCCCTAATTTTGGCCACCGTTGCATATTGTTTTTATATAAATATTGAGCAATATTACATATGTTACTTTTTTAAAAAATATTTTTAATACCATCGATATTAATACATTTTCTGTACCAGGAAATCAATTTCAGAAAACCCCGCCTAATAAAAAACAGTCCCCGTAATTTTAGGAAACACCACCCACCCATTACAACTGTTCATTTATTTTCAGAAGAGGCATTTTAATACTGCTGGCTTCATCGCGAGAAAAGCTGAAGAAGCATGATAGGATAAGGCCTGTAGATTAGGAGATTCCTTCTCTCCCATCCCCAAAAAGGATTGTGTTCTGCAATATGCATAGTCATCCAAGAATAAAACCCCTTTACATTACTTGCTTGTATGAAATTGCATTACTTGTATTGTCATTTAAGAACAAAACCCATTAGCTCAATGTGTAATGTGGTTTGAACAGACACATTAGTTTACTTAGTGCTGTCATACCGGTTAGCATTGATCTAAACTCGAGCTCGTTGGTCTGCTGTTTTTTAAAATTCTCTTGTGCTTTGCGCATGCGCCATTGCTTCATAGCTCTGCTATACTCAACCTGCGGCCCACCGGGCTTTTCTGAGTGGCCCGCTTATGGCCCATTGCCTTAAAAAATTCAATTATTTCAGAACAATGAATTAAATATTTAGCGGAAATCCTCTCAATCAAGCAATCAAATCGATCAATTTTGCTGTCGATGTCGTACGGGTGCGTATTGCAAGATTTTTTTTCTATTTGAATCTGTAACGGTTAGAAATAACAAATAACAGTGAAATATGGAATGAACTGGAGGGGGTGGGGGTTATGGGGGAAACTGATTTTTATTTATTAACAAATAGTACTGATTTCAGTCTGTAATTCAGTCAAAACTCCTCTTTGCTGTTATTCTGCATTTGATAAATTAATGTTTGAAATAACTAAAAATAAAAGAAGCTTTGTCAAAAGAAAAAAAATCAAATTATCAAACGGCTTGGCAGTTTTTTTACACGTTTTGTTTGTATGATCATGGATGAGAAAGGGAATCGGAACTACCCCATAATTCTGTGAATAAATGCAATAAATCGAAGAAAAAATTTTATGTGTGTTTGATAGACATTAATATTAATATTAAAAACCCAAAAAATGAGTTTTAATATTTTGATCAATTTTCCACATTTTAAGTGTTCAATATTGCCTTGGTCTTAAGGTGTTTTTCCATTAATCCTCACGTTGCGGCCCGCATGAAATACCTGACATATGTATGCGGCCCAGCGGGAAAAATGATTGAGTACCCCTGCTCCAGCTCCTCCCGTTGTGAATTCAGCAAAGATTGAGCGTGATTTTAGCACACAATGAATTTTACAATTTTTAAAACAAAAAATAACAAAATTTACTCTTGGAGCATATATTGCTTTCAAAGTATTGTTTGGTCTTTTTTATCGCATTTCTTAATGCAAAATTTCCCCTTTTGTGTGTGTGTTACAAACCTTTCAATAACTATGCACATCACTCCTTATTACAGGTAGATAAATAGATATATGAGCATCTTTATCATATTTTTTCCAGAAATCTTTATTTCCAAAATAGTTGTTTTATTTGATAGGATTCTTTTGAATAAAACTTCATTGCGATTCAATGTTTTATATCATTGGTTGTGTGAATATATTATTTTCCTAAAAAAACTCATATATAAAGTTAATGTGTGAGTCTCTCGTTTATATACATTATTTGGGAAGGATGATTTTGGAACTATATAACATTAATATGGGATATGCATTAATATATATTATATGTTTTTATGTAGACAATATAGTTATTCAAATAAAAGTTCTGAGGTTGTTTCAAAATAGTATGCGCTTTATAAATCTCAATAAGCAAGCTGATCAATATGGGGCCTTTTGTTATTAGTTCCTTTCTTCTGATATAGTAATACCTAATAAAGAGTCTGAAACAGATTCGTACCTAATAGTTTTCAATAAATTTATGATAGTATAAAGTTCCAATCTTAGACACAAAATAAATTTTTAAAAGAGAATTGAAACGAAGCCAAGAATTGGAATAGAAGGATAAAAGAGATAATACTGAAAGGAAATATATATTCTTATCGCGTAAGACGAAAAGTCCAAATATATTTCAGAAGATATTCAAATTAAGAGAGACATATGTTTTCAACAAATCGCAGCGGCTTATCCTCTCTTTTCTTTTGTCTTTTTCCTTTTGTCTTTTTCCTTTTGTCTCTTTCCTTTTGTCAAGTTCAGTTTTAATGGTTTTGGTTTTTCTTTTAGTGTTTTTAAATTTACTAACAAACACAGATGCAGATTTGTAAATTAGTTTATTTCTAAAAATATCTTTTATACATTGTATAATACGGTTAACCCAGTGCTTCTCAAACTTTCACTACTGGCGCCCCCTTTTTCAATCACAATTTTTATCGCGCCCCCCTTATACATTAATAATGTACTGAATGTAATAATAATGCACTTTGACGCTAAAGCTACTATACGCGATCTTAATTATAAACCATACAAATTAATAGCATAAGTATTACACATTTTGTATACTACTTTTAAGCAAAATAAATAAATTAAGTAAGACAGTGCTTCTCAAACTTTCACTACTGGCGACCCAATTTTCAATCATAATTTTCATCGCCCCCCAATAATAATGTATTGAATGCAATAATAATGCACTTTGAGTATTAAATTTTGTATACGTTACTTTTAAATAATATATATATTTTAAGCAAATTACTTTTAAGTAATAATTATAATGTTATGTTATTTTTCCTTTCTCATTTTTTAAATTGGGACAGATTGCAAAATGACATTTAATTAAAGATTTATTTCGTCCATCATGCATTTCTAAAAGTACAAATGTCATTAGAACAAGTAATATAAAAAATAAATTTTAAGTCAATTCCTACTTAGGCCAACAAGGAAAAACTTATTTTAGTTACTTTCTATTAAATAGTAACAATTAATACAAATATGTAATACATATGACAGAATCACAATGTTAAGCGACAAAAGAGAAAGCGATTTTCCTTGCAATTTTTCCTTTTCCTTTCTATATATGGGGTATTGAACTATTCTTTTTTTGTTACTATTCATTCATTAATTAAATTTAATTAGTGTAAGAAAATAGTGTAAAGTAAAGAAGAAATCACACACATTCTCAGAAATTAGGCCATCTCGGATGGAATTCGAACTACCATCCTTCAGATTAGAAGCCCAGCGTGCTATCCATTGCGTTACAGGGGACAGCACGAAAAGTTTTCCTTTCTATAAATGCTTTTGGACTATAATTTTTGTTTGTTACTATTTATTCATTTTTTAATTTAATTAATGAATTAAAATTTGAAAGAACTGTATTAACATGAAGTGTCACCCACTACAAGTTTTAAAAAATGTATTTGAACTTGAATGAATGAATAGAAAGTATTTTATCAACGATTGAAAATTTGAACAAGATATATATGAGAGTGAACTTATAGTAGAAATTGAAAAATAGTCTACTTTATGTTGCGCTCTCTCATATCCATCACATCTGGCATTCTCGCGAGCGTCTGCGTGAGTCTGGCCAAACACTATCGGACGTCTGCGCAAAACATGTAATAATGCTGTACCTCGTACAATTCCAATCATTCTTGGTCGATTCGATGCTTCTATAGCTACCAAATCTATCTTGAATGTATATTTTATAATTTGCGCGTTAGTTGTAATTCACACTATTAAGTATTACTGCAGAAAATTGAAACAAAAAAAAAAATCATGGATAAATTTTTAAGTCGTAAGCGAACATTCGACGATAATAAAGCATCGACAAGTGCACAGACGAGCATAGTTCCGAAAATTAAATCAAGGAAATATTCCCAAGAATACTTGAATTTTGGATTTACCATTATTGAAGTAAATGGAGAAGAAAAGCCCCCTGAGTGTTATTTGCTCAAAAATATTGGCAGCAGACAGTATGAAACCTAATAAACTTAAAAGACATTTCGAAACGCTTCATGGTGAGTACATTAACAAACCTCGAGAGTTCTTTTGAATCAAAATTAAAATCATTATGAAAAACAAAAAACATTTTTAAAAAAAACTTTTCAGTGTCAGCTTTACTTACTTCTTACAAAGTATCATATAAAATAGCCAGATGTAAAAGCCTCACACTATTGCCTAAGAGCTTATTTTGCCTGCAGCAATTGAGATCGTAGAAACTATGTTTGGAGACAATTTTGCCAAAGAGTTGCAGTCCATACCCCTATCAAATGATACTGTTTCCCGTCGAATTGATGATATCGCTGAAGATGTAGAGCAACAGCTTTTCGATAAGTTGCGTGATAAATTGTTTTCAATTCAGCTTGACGAGGCAACAGATAGCAATAAAGATGCTCATTTCATTGCGTATGTTCGATTTTGGGATGGTATGTCAGCGGTAGAAGAACTACTTTTTTGCAAACCAATTAAACTTAAAGCAACAGCAATAGCATTATTTGATATTTTAAATAATTTTATAAACGAGGCAAATATAGAGTGGAAAAATTGTGTCGGAATATGCACCGATGGTGCTCGTACAATATCAGGAAGATTTAAAAGTATACAAGCACTTGTGAAACAAAAATCTCCTCTGTGTATCTGGACACATTGTATGATCCACAGAGAAGCTCTGGCTTCCAAAGAAATTAGTCCTGGCCTGAATATTGTGCTAATGACAGTTGTGACTGTAGTAAATTACATAAAAATGAGACCCCCCTAAAATCAAGAATCTTTTCTGGACTTTGCAAAGACATGGGCGCAGTGCATTCATCGTTGCTATTTTATTGCGAAGCAAGATGGTTATCACGCGGGAAATTTTTACAACGTGTTTATGAATTAAGAAATGAAATTACCATTTTTCTAGAAGAGGAAAACCTACCGGAAGCTGAGAAATTTCGAGATGGTTTATTTCTGAAGTTGAGCTACTTAGTCAATATATTTGAGAAATTAAATATATTGAATCTTCAACTTCAAGGATCAAATGTACATATGTTTGACACGAGTGATAAAATTAATGCTTTTTGTAGAAAATTAGAATTATGGAGCCAAAATTTAAAGCAAAAAAACCTAGAAATGTTTGAAAATGCGGATAAATGTTTAAAAACTTACAAAACTGAAGAACAACATGTGGAAGTTGTTTATAAAACTACTAAATATCATTTAGCTATGTTGGCAAAAAATTTAAAAAAAAATTTTTTTGCTGAGGACAACTTGATAGCAAGTTACGAATGGGTGAGAGAGATCCATTTCCAAATACCCCAGTAGGGCTCTCCACTACCGAAGAAGAAATTTTCATAGATTTCACATCTAGTGGCGAAATTAAAAGACAATTTTGTAATAAAACTATCTTTCAATTTTGGGCAGAAGTAGATGATGAATTTTCTGAACTGAAAACAAAAGCATTTCGTATACTTTTACCGTTTTCAACATCGTACCTTTGTGAAACCGGATTTTCTGCGGTGGCTGCTTTGAAGACAAAATATAGATCTCAGCTAAATGTAGAAAAAAAACTCAGAGTGTCAATTTCTAATATTAAGCTTTCATTTGAAAACCTTTGCTCTGCAAGACAAGCCCATGGAAGTCACTAATAATAATTAAACTTGCTCTTAAATTAGTATTAATAAATTAGTTATAAAATACATTGTGCAGTACTGATTCATTTATAAGTACACTGGCTGAAGTACCCGTTCTGCGATTATTTTTTAAAAAAATAATACATTATTCTCGATATAATAGCTTATTGTAAGGAGAGTAAAACCAAGTGCACAACAATGCATACAAAAATATAAAATGATTTTTTAAATGAATGCTCCTATTATAAATAGTTTAAAACGAACTGTAATTTTAAGCCTCACAGAATTAGCATTTAGAATTATAATATTAAATAAGGAAAACGAATGAAAAATTCCAATGAAGAATAATTGTGTTATTTTTAATATTTAAAGCGAGAAACCTTCAAAATGTTTTAACCCGGAAGCAGGCGCCCACTCCACACTAACGTTAATGGTCGCGCGATCACTTCACCAAGTCACTCCAATCCTTTTTTTTTATAATTATTTTTTCTGTGCTCGATAAAAATCACAATTGCAGTGAATAATTTAACTAAGAGAAAATATACTTACCTACTTTAAAGGACTTTTTAATTTTTCTTTGATGATTTGAGAAAAAATCCAATACACAACTAAAGAAACCGTTCCAAATGTGCGTGACCTTAATAAAGAACACACATAAATCACAGACACTTTTCACTAACAATACAAGAACGTTATTTGCAATCAAAACTGTCATATTTTGCTCACGTTATTGTAATTTTGCTATTCTTTAATGATCTACAAATAGCATGTGTAACCTTTTCTTGCTTGTGTCTTTTTGACAAGGTGAAGTATTACATTTATGGCTTCTTAGTTTTCTTGATAGAGTTCTTTAGGCAGCATTTGAAAATTACAATTCAACTCAAACGTTTCATGTCGATCACTTTTGTCATATTTACTTTCGCTATCACGATTAATATGCATTATTTCATCAGGTTCTTCAATTGCTTGATCAGTTTCATCTTCCTTCAATAGAGAGATCACAGATGCCCATTTTTTTATATTCTGCTCATTTACATTTATAAACCATAATAAGTTGTACAACACAGCAATTAAAACCACAAAGTTAATCGTAGGGGAAAGTATAGCATATTCATAGAAAATATTTCTGAACAAAAGTGGTCGTGAAGGGAACTCGATCAAAACAAGTACCTTGATTGTAAAAAGCCGTTTGCCATTCTCAAAAAGGCATAAATGCGACAAATTCATTTTAGCTTCCATTAAGACTGTCATATCGGAGGATACTGTCAAGAAACTGTTAACGAATAAACAGTTTTACCAGAATTTGAGTGTTTCAGCGCCTCATGCGACCGCTCCCATGAAAAAAATGTATTCGATACAAAAACATCGATGTCAGTTCTAAAAAAATAATTGTGTAAAACGTTTTTTATAATCCATTATATATTTCAGATTACTCATAAAAATACATCTTGGCCAATTAATCCTTCAAAGTGCTCAAAATATGCTTATCCATATATCATAAAGCTCATTTACATGGGGGGAAAAGCAACAGAAAAATATTATTTACAACTTTCCTAAAAGAAAAGTAGATGGAGTTAAGCATACCAGTAAGTTTGAAGGTCAAAGAGATGATAATCAAAAGTACTATTTTAGGGGTTACAAGAAACGTAATAAAAAAATCTCTCATCGCGGGATTACAGCAAAGCAAACAAAATATCTTTTTTTATTTGGTTTTAGGATCAAAGATAGCTAATGAGCGTTTGAAGTGGAATCTTTTGAAAGTGGAAAACCAGATGATAGATATAATTTATATCAGTGTAAATGTGTATTTTTTATTTTGTCAGAAAGCATTTTGTTTTACTTCATTCCAAAAAATAATTTTTTAAGCCTTTTATATTTTCAATATGCTCGCGCCCCCCTCGAAGGGTTATCGCGCCCCCCCCAGGGGGCGCGCCCCACAGTTTGAGAAACACTGGGTTAACCCATTTGTAGTAAAATGAGTTACGAAAAAAAATTCTCTTAGTGGTTACAGCACGTTGTGACAGTTATTTGTGCTGCTTAGAATACTCTTAAAGTAATAATTTATAAAATATATTAAAAAGGAATAACTAAATTTTGCTGTGCTAAATTTTATTTTGTATAGGGTGTTTTTTTTAGAGGTATAGAACTTTAAATTGCAATAAAACAACGATGTATTATTCGATTGACATGAATTTTTTTTATTCGAAAGATAATCTTGTGGCATTACATTTTAAATATGATTTCTGGCATATGACTGCCACGGCTGGCTCGGATGTAGTCCAATCTGGACGTCCAATTTCGATGACTTTTTCCAACATTTGTGGCCGTATATCGGCAATAACACGGCGAATGTTGTCTTTCAAATGGTCAAGCGTTTGTGGCTTATCCGCATAGACCAATGACTTTACATAGCCCCACAGAAAATAGTCTAGCGGTGTTAAATCACAAGATCTTGGAGGCCAATTCACAGGTCCAAAACGTGAAATTAGGCGGTCACCAAACGTGTCTTTCAATAAATCGATTGTGGCACGAGCTGTGTGACACGTTGCGCCGTCTTGTTGGAACCACAGCTCCTGGACATCATGATTGTTCTATTCAGGAATGAAAAAGTTAGTAATCATGGCTCTATACCGATCACCATTGACTGTAACGTTGTGGCCTTCCTCGTTTTTGAAGAAGGATTCCACCAGCCCATAAAGCGCACCAAACAGTCAGTTTTTCTGGATGTAACGGTGTTTCGACATACACTTGTGAATTAGCTTCACTCCAAATGCGGCAGTTTTGTTTGTTGACGTAGCCATTCAACCAGAAGTGCGCTTCATTTGTCGACGATAAAATGGACGTAGTGCGTGATACGTATTCCGCACAGAACCATTATTTTCGAAATAAAATTGCACAATTTGAAAGCGTTGTTCAGGCGTGAGTCTATTCATGATGAATTGCCAAACCAAACTGAAAATGAATCACTTGACAGCTGTTAAATCGGTCGCCATCTTGGAAAGTAATGCCAACTTAAACTTCTATACCTGGAAAAAAAACACTCTTTATAATGCTTAGCTATAGATGTTGAATGCAAAATATATTTGTATTTTCATGCTTACTTTTAATATTATTTTGTTTTCGACAGACTGACAAAAATAAAGAAAATAATTTACGTAGTTTTGTGAGATTTTTTTTTAAAAAAAATAGCATAAATTTTTACAAATGATAATAACATGCATTGCATTCTAAATATCTATTTCTAAGCAGATGTTTTGTATGATCATGAAATTACTTTCTATTTTGCAATTATTGGCGAACATTATTTTTAAAATAACAGAATTGTTCAGATGAATCTTGTCCAAGTTGGTGTCTATAAGACCCATAACATTTTCACCACTCGATTTTGTAAAAGGCATATTTGAAATATTTATCCATTAAAGTGTACTAATTTTCAAGATTTATCTCTGTTTTATTAAAAGTCCCAATAAAGGTGTTGGAAAACTTACAGTTCAGTTAAGGTATCCGACTACGTTCGGAACCGTGATTTTGCAAAGTGCATAAATGATAATTTTCATGATATTTAGTGCCATTTAGATCAGAATATATGCATAACATTGTTTTAAGAACATTTTGACAAATAAAATTTATTTAGATATAATATTTTTGCAAAAAATTAACTTAGAATAATTTTTTTCCAAATGTTCTCCTTTTGTGAAAAATGCTTCTATTATAATAATATTTTGCCTGTATATAGCTCAGACCTCTCTACAGAGGCTCAACTAGAATTTTTGAAATATATAACTTAGAAGTAGGTTTATTCATATTTTACGACTACAGAGGGGAGCAATTTTAAGAAAAAAAACGCCGATATTATTTCAATTGGTGGTAACTCTGCAAATAATGTGAATTTTTCAAAAATTCTAGTTGAGACTCTGCATAGCCTCTGCTGCTTTTTTAAATTCACGGTTCCGAACGTAGTCGGATACCTTAAACAAATTGTAACGGTTAAATAATTATTATATTTCCCAATTTAAAATAAAAAATGTTCGTTTATTTGTTTCTTCTATGGCAGCTAAAGGGTTTCGGCATCAAGTTCGTAGGTCGTGATGTTCAGTCGAGCTGCAAATTCAAGTCCTGATTTCTTTAAAGGTTTAACAAAAGAAACAGAAAAAGATGAAGAACGTAGAGAACCGGGCGTACATTAAATAAATAGAGGCTCATGGTAGCTTAAATTTAAATGGCTTTGATGTGAAGAGTGGGATATCGATTCAAGTGTTGACCTAATTGCCTAACATGGTCTAAAACTATTACAGTTTTCGTTTCGAGATGCGGATCTACAATACCACAAACAAACACTGTCAAAAACCCTTATCATTCTAAATTATAAATCCACTTAAGACCCGACTATTGCCCATCCGGTATAGTGGTTAGCGACGCTAACTGATGTGCCGTATGACCTGGGTTTGAATCTCGGAGAAGGCATGGATGTTTGTAAATGTATAGTGCCTTCGCGGCAGGGGTGTACTCTAAATAGCCGTCGAGAAGCAAGTCCTCTCTTGAAGTTGATGGAAGGGGAAAAGAGGAGGAGAGGTGGGATGGAACACCTTTCCAAGGGTGTTCTTTTCAAAATTGGGGTGGAAACGAGCCAAAACGTCCTGCCATGTGCATGGTGCTCAAGGCTACGGCTAGTGACACGCTCACAACCTAGCTCTTTGCCATGATGAATTTCTTGGGCCTCGATCTGGCACATGCCGATCAGATGGCATTAGTAACAACAACAGCAGACCCGTCTTGTAGAAGGGCTGAGGTATATTAAAAGGGATTCAAAGTCTTCACGTTGGTGACATATGCAGAGTTGTGTGTCAACTTTGTCACGTGACTATGATTCAAAATTACAAAATAGATTGGGGCCCTGAGAGAACACTTCAATACAAAGCTGGCGAGAAAGTATTATCTCTGAGTATATAAATACACTCTGTCGCAAAAAAATATATGCACCCAGAAGAAATTGAGCTACATTCACGAAATTTGGTATGCATGTAGTGTATATGAAAATAAACAAATGATTAAAAATTCAGAACAAAATATCATTTTATTAAGCGGTTACAGCTTGCAAAAGGTTAAAAATCAGTAAGTAGTAAAGCCACCTCTGGCAGCTATACAAGCCGAAATTCGGCGTGGCATCGATTCAATTAGATCACTTATGACCCCCTGTGGAAGATCCTGCCATAGTCTTTGCATCTGCGCAGTTAATTCTCCTGTATCTCGGGACGGCTGCAGTTGCCTTACCAACGCGTCCAAACATGCTCTATTGGCGAAAGATCTGGTGACCTGGCAGGCCATGGTAGGACGTCATATCCTTGAAGACATTGTTGGGAGAGTCGCGCAGTATGTGGACGAGCATTATCCTGTTGATAAATGGCACCTGGGCGACTTGATAGCATGGGTAGCACAATCGGCGTTAAAATATCGTCCACGTATCTGCGAGCTGTCAAAGTGCCTTGAAGGACCACTAAAGATGATCGTGTGTCCCAAGAAATTGCTCCCCACACTGTCACACCTTGTGAAATTGCTGTATGCCGCTCGACAATAAATGCCGGATCGGACCGCTGGCCGGTGCGCCTCCAGACACGTGTGCGGTGGTCATCAGCACTGAGACTGAATCGGGATTCATCACTGAAGATGACACGTCTCCAGTCTGTCACACTCCAAGTTGCCCGAGGTCGGCAAAAATCCAGTCGACACTGCCTATGATGTGGGGTCAGTGGTAAGCGTCTTAGCGGTCGTCGGCTCCTCAAGCCAACTTCGGTCAGTCGTCTCCTTATGGTTTCTCTTGATGGCACTGGATGTCTGGAAGGAGGTAAGTGGCGTTGAATCGATGCTAGCGACGTTGTTGGTGCCGAAGTGGCCACTCTTCTGATTGCACGATTCTCGCGATCATTTGTGTTCCTGGGACGTCCTGACCCTCCGCGACGGTACACTCTACCTTCTGTGATCCACTGTTGCCAACACCGAGCAACTACCTTATCGCTCCGACCGAGGGGGCGGCCGATATGTCTATTCGACCAACCTGCTTCTCTGAGGCCTATTATACGGCCCCTATCAAAGTCGTTCAGCTGCTCGTACTGCCGCCGGTTACGTCTTAGAGGCATCCTAAGTCTCAATATCGTCTATCAAAGTCATCAGATTCGTTTGGATAGCCGTACGGCGCTCGTACTCATGCTTTTAAACTCTCCCAGTTGCGCAACTAATATGCGCATAGCACACTTAGCCTTGTCTCATTGGCTTCGAAATTTTAATCATTTGCATATCTCTTACCAGACTACATTCTTGCCGAGTTTCGTGATTGTAGCTTGATTTCTTCTGGGTGCATATATTTTTTTGCGACAGAGTGTATATCTGTCAGTCTATATATATAAGTCCCTGAGTTGTAATAAAACTAAGTATAATCACCAAAATAATATATTTTCTTTCAAAAAAGATGAAATTTTAACATCTTTACATTTCTTTTATTTCCTATAATAATTAAAATTAAGCAATTTTGCTAAAATTTAATGCACTACGAAACAATATTTAAATAAATATCACTTTTGTAAAAGCATTGCTTTCAAAATTATAATTCTATAATATGCTTTTAATAACCATTATGTACAAAATGCTTTTTATGTACCGTAAAATCCGGCGCATAACACGCATTTTCGTATATAACGCGCCCTTGTACTTTCAAGCTGCATTTTTTAACTTTTAGATATATTCGCCGTATAAAGCGTACCTTCTTTTATATGAAGGAACTTGAAATGCAATTATGTAATCTTCTTATGTTTTGAAGTCATTTATTCGAGGTATTTTCCCAGGTTTTTGAAAAAATAACATACTTCTAAAACTACAACTCTTTACATTCATATGGAATGTCATTTCTTTAAAATAGCAGTATTTCGATATATATATAAGTCTTAATTTTTTTATGCTCATATTTGTTAAAGCTCTTATTTTTATACCAGGCGTACAACGCGTACCTGTATATTTCGATCGTACTTTTTGGTGTTAAATGTGCGCGTTATACGCAAAATTTTACGATAATTAATTAAAAAGTAGAATTTTACATCTTATAGTTATAAAAGTATAATTAATTTAACAAATATTTCTTCCTTAAAAAATAAACGGTTAGTGACATTCACGCTGTTTTCTGTGATAAAGCTTTAAAACGTTGGAAATAAATTAAATTTTTCAATTCACATAAAATACTGCAAAATATTTTTCAATAAGCTGATACTTTTATAAGTAGCTAAATAAAACTTATTTCACTTTTTCATCAGTTTATTGGTTGTTAAGCTGGCTTACCTTCCCATTAATTAACCTTTACATTTCAAAAGAGAATTTTATCGACCAAGTATAAAGTATTGTTATCATATTTTTCCAGGCTCTAGTAATTTTTCTTTCGTTTATTGCATTTACCAGACCGAGGAAAATATTTTTCTTATATGCTCAATTTTTCTCACACGAAGAAGTGCAGAGGGCTTTTTTAATCAATTTTATATGTTATAAAACACTTCATATATAATTAAATATGCAAAAGAAAAAATCCTTGAAGAGAAAAACTGTGCGGAGAATTTGTGGTTTTCTTATGCGCAGATGTGCTGTTTTTCCTTAGAAACCAGTGTGTTGTATTCTACTATGTTAATTAGTAATATTTCGTTATTTTTGAAATGCTAACGTTAAGAGAAATTTATTTTTCATGGTTTGGCATTCACAAAATAGGAATTTCAATATACATAAAACTCACGTGTGTGTTGAGTACTTTTTAAATTAGTATGGTGAGGTTATTTTTCAAAAAAGTTTTACATTAAGGAATTATAGTGATAAACCTCCTAAAATTTCGAAACCTGAGCACATAACGAAAATAGTGACAACTGAAAACATACATCACACTTCAAAACTTCAGCACCGTACAAAAAAAGATTTCATAATACACCATTTTATGAAATTTCTCATATGAATCCAATACAAATTAATGCTCAATTATTTTTTTTTATTTTTTTGCTATGATATGAATCTACCACAAACAAGAAGATATATATATATATATATAAATTTAACTCAATTCCTAATTTATTAGAAGAACGTACTGGCGCCATCTGTTTCAGCTAGTTGTAACTAACTTTGAAATAACGTAGATTAAATAGAAAATTAAAAATAGAATTGCATCAATGAATTAATATTCGAAAAAAATGTATTAACATCAAGTGTCATCCAATACAAGTTTTAAAAAAATGTATTTGAACTTGAACGGATGAGTAGAAAGTATTTTATTAATGATTGAAAATTTGAACAAGATATATATATATATATAAACATATATAGGAAGAGAATATACTAATAGTAGGAATTGGGGGAAAAAAACTCCTCGGCTCATATATTTTATTACATAAAATATGTGTAAACTATTTCGAAATAAAATTTAATGCAACAAAACAACTCAAATAGAGTTCATTATTTTGCAATTAAAAACGCTTTTATAAATTTTATAGAGTCATAGTTTCTAATAAATGCAGTTCGAAATACTTAATCACTATTTTTTTATTTATTAAATGTTTAAAAATAAATAAAATTATTAAGACCAGTTTAGTTCATTTTTATATCCAGTATACTGAATTGTTTATAAGATTTTTAATGAATATTTTGAAAATGTATAAACCTAAAAAAATTTTATGCAAGAATAAATGACATTTGAGGATTTAAATGTTATTAACGCAAAAAAAGATAAATAAAAAAATAATAATAGAAAATACGATTGGTAATTTTTTAATACTTCCACTTATTCAGTTCCCATTAAATCATTACATATTTAGCAAATAGTCATTTTGTTACGAAAATAGATTTCAGAATAGTTGTGGAGAAAAAATGGAAAGTATTTGTTAGTAAATTATTCATATTGAAATCCCTTTTATTTTAAAAAATATTTAAAATTTTATACACATACATATTGATGATGAGAAAAACTTTTCACTGTTAAGTTTTTATCCAAATCGATTTTTTTTTCAATTTTAAAATTAATAAAAGAATAATATTGACCTCAGATTATAAGAAAACATTATAATCCTGCAATTAGTAAAACACACTATTTACTCTTTTTTTAAATAATTATATTTAAAAGGAGAGATAAGATAATGCTTAATTTTTTGCATACGTCTAAAACTATTTTGTTTTGTTTTGTTATGTGTAATAAAAAACTATATATGTATATATATATACAGGTATATAATTGAATTGTTTAAAGATAACAACTTAATCTGTTTTAGTATTTTATGTAAAGAGTTTCTTAGCTTGAATAGCGGTTTGAGAATTTTTGTTTTGTAATTTGCAATAAAAATGTGTCTCAACTTTTTTATTTCAATTTTATCTTTGAAATCCATGCACAAATGCCATTCTTCAAATTGAATTAGCTATGCTTGACAAAAATACACTTTTATAATTTTGATTTTAAATCTAGGCTTACAGTTTTATACATTTTGCAACTTAAAACAATTGTCTTTGAGTATTTTTTTTAAAAATGGCTTATACAACAAAGCTTATGATGAAGTATTGATTTATCGCGTTCAATATATATTGTCACGATAATAATATGAGGCAAACAACCTTTTACATCATTAAAAGTTTCTATTCATTTTACATTTATCTTTTTGACATTTATTGAAGGGCTGTTAACGATTTTTTCTTTGTGACAGTTCTAGTTTTATGTTTGCATAAATAAAATCTTGGAAATTGTAAGAAAACACTTTACTGTGAACTTTTTCTGAGTTAAAATCGAAATGTTTTTTCTCATTGACTTTATAGCCTTCAGCGCTTCTATTGAAACTACTCTTTCAATTTTTTTACTGAAAAGACAAGGGAAAAAGAAGTTCTATATTTCAATTATTACTGAGTTATCCCATGTAAAAATTAGAGCAAAAGAATGTTTTTCTGGAATTTTTAAATTTCTGTGAACTTTTTTCGGGTAAATAACGAATAATTTAAGAAAGTTAATAGATTTAAATTTTTAAAAATATGTAAAAACGTGGTTTTTAAAGGATTTTGCTGTGATGTTTAAGAAAAAAGACGAATAAGATAATTATTGAAATGTTGTTTTCCACCGAAAAAGTGCTTAACATATAAAAATACATTTCAAGTTATACAGAAATTTTCTTTACAAGCATACTATAAAAATAATGCCATCTTGGTATTTGTTTCATATTGAAAAATATTTAGCTATTTTTAATTGACTAATAAAATTTTAGTTTACTATTTAAATTGTTTAGTAACTATATATATTGTTTACTTTAAAAGTTCTCTTCTATATTATTATCGTTTGTTTTATAATTCAATAATTCATGAATTCTAATTCATCTGAATATTTAATTTATTTGCTGAATAGAATCGTCTGTTGTTAAAGTTATGTTGCTTAAATTGACATCTTTTGTAATTATTCGAAATTTATGTCAGTTCAGTCGGAAGAAAAGAATTGTGATGGCAGAATTCACGCTGATTTAAAGTTATTACGTATTTAATTGTTATTCAACCGGGGATCTTTTTGATTATTTGTGGAATTTTAAGAAGAAAAGGAGTCGGTGGAATAAACTTTGATGCTATTAATCACATTTTTTATCTTAAAAGTATGGATTCATTCTTTAATTAGAAGATTGAGATTTCAGATGTTATATCAACGAAAATGCTTCCATAAAATTAGCATGGACAAATTTTCTTTTGTTAAAAATCAAGGTCTATTATCTGTAACGAATGTAACAACTATATCATATTTACTATTCTGAAAACGCTATTAGATTTTCACTCAATTCAAGTACAATAATTATCAGTATTAGAAGTATGTAAACTGCCAGATATGTGCCAGAGTTCTAGCCGACTTTGAAGATGAAAATTTCTAGTTGAATTGACGTAGCACATGAAGTTGAAGAAGTTGTGGTGACTGAAATAGTTGCCAATAAAACGTGCAGATACATCAACATGTAAATGGACGGTGTTTTTAATAGTACAACATTTGTAAAATCATATGAGACGGAGTAACATAGCAAACGATAAAGCACATGCAACGTGTTCGATAAAGGTTCTATTGCAACCTAAGCATGCCATTAAGATTGTGGAAAGAGTGCAACTGCCGACAACTGACTATCGAGGACAGCATATGTAATGGATAGTTTCGGAACTGGATGAGGTAATGTGTGAACATCCTTCAAGCGTTGATGAGATTCTTGATTTAACCATTAAAAACAGTCCGAATCCAATTGTTCCGCAAACCAGTCACAGTAGAAGAATTGTTAAGGTTGTTTACTACAGATTGTTGTTTACTACAGATCAACGAGACAGATTTGCTCTACCCGTGTTTTCTTGTTTTCCTAATACAAAAAAAAAAAAAACTGAATCATTTTTTAAGTGAATCGTAACATATGAGATTGATTGATTGAATATTAACGTCACACTGTTCAGCTACACGAGGGCTTTTAGCGACGGACCACATAATTTTGAACCATGGTCAAGTGACGTGGACGACACCTGAGCTGGCACCCCCTCTCCTAACTACCGCACCACACCAACGGGAGGACGATTCAGCTCTTGACAGATTTAATGTGCATCGCTGCCCTACACGGCGGGTCTTTAGTGGTACTGGGCTCGAACTCGTGACAAGGCAAGCCACGATCCGATACCTATACCTCTCGGCTACCGCGGCTCGTAACATATGAGAACCGGATAAAGTCTTATATCGTAAAACGTAGAACTGTTTGCTGATTCTCTTAATCGTTAGTATGGACATCGAAATCAGGACTTAATCCCGAAGAAGATAATGTGTGTTGTCTTTATACAGAGTGTTTTTTTTTCCAGGTATAGAAGTTTAAGTTGGCATTACTTTCCAAGATGGCGACCGATTTAACAGCTGTCAAGTGATTTATTTTCAGTTTGGTTAAGCAATTCATCATGAATAGACTCACGCCTGAACAACGCTTTCAAATTGTGCAATTTTATTTCGAAAATAATGGTCGATTTTCATAAGCGAATTTTGTTTAGCGATGAAGCGCACTTCTGGTTGAATGGCTACGTCAACAAACAAAACTGCCGCATTTGGAGTGAAGCTAATCCACAAGTGTATGTCGAAACACCGTTACATCCAGAAAAACTGACTGTTTGGTGCGCTTTATGAGCTGGTGGAATCCTTCTTCAAAAACGATGAAGGCCACAACGTTACAGTCAAAGGTGATCGGTATAGAGCCATGATTACTAACTTTTTCATTCCTGAATTGAACAATCATGATGTCCAGGAGCTGTGGTTCCAACAAGACGGTGCAACATGTCACACAGCTCGTGCCACAATAGATTTATTGAAAGACACGTTTGGTGACCGCCTAATTTCACGTTTTGGACCTGTGAATTGGCCTCCAAGATCTTGTGATTTAACACCGCTAGACTATTTTCTGTGGGGCTATGTAAAGTCATTGGTCTATGCGGATAAGCCACAAACGCCTGAATATTTGAAAGACAACATTCGCAGTGTTATTGCCGATATACGGCCACAAATGTTGGAAAAAGTCATCGAAAATTGGACGTCCAGATTGGACTACATCCGAGCCAGCCGTGGCAGTCCTATGCCAGAAATCATATTTAAAATGTAATGCCACAAGATTATCCTTCGAATAAAAAAAATTGATGTCAATCGAATAATACATAGTTGTTTTATTGCAATTTAAAGTTCTATTCCTCTCAAAAAAACACCCTTTATATACCATCCGAAACTTTTTTTTGCATTCCAAACCTCAAGACTTATTGAGATGGAATTCATCTCCGAGTGCTATAGCCATCAAGCCTATTTTAATTCATTAAGATTATTAGCAAAATATTTCTTAAGAAATTTGCTATTGGTAGGCGAAAAAAAAATTCAAAAGAATATTTTGAAACAAATTTAATATAAGGTATAAATTAAAAAAAGGTACATATAAGAGAGAATAAAATTGAAATGTATCACTTCAAAAATAATTTAATTCAAAAGATTTCTTCAGTGTTTTACTGTAAAATTTTCATGTATCAATGAAGTTTTAAAATAGTTATTTTTATAAATCAAAATTTTATTACATTTATAAATATTAATTAGATTTAAAAAACGAATTTTTGATAGAGCAAGTGTTTTCTGAGCATGTTAAAATTTATGTATTTTATACCAAATTTTTCTGTGTTTTACACAAAATTGTATGTGTTTGTATTTTTTCATATGACATATCTACGAATTTCATAACATCAGACAAATACTTGAATGTATAAGAATACTCTTCTGTAGAGGGTAAAATATAAACTGCATTTAATTAATATCTAACTGCATTTAATTAATATCTAACTGCATTTTGTCATATTCTGTCAGACTATGCATTTTGTGTAATATTAATCAAACAAATCCCTTCGCGAGTGTTTTGTTCAATATAGACTGACTCATTTGAATATCATTGGTAATAAACATTCATATTTAGTGGAAACTGTTTTTAAATTATGCACGGAGTTATTCAGAGTGTTTCGATTCTCCACGCTATGAATTTTTCAATAGAACTAAAATCGCTTTACTCACAGAAAATAGAATTCGAATTATTTCTTGGTATTTAAGCTCCCATCTATATTAAGATACTCTGTACTATAATAATACGTCTTCTGTGTCGAATTTGGTAATCGGAAGTAAAATAACTTTTGCAAGGACTCTATCCTTTCCTTCCTTTTCGGCTGCAATGGAGCCCATGGCTGGTAGTATTCTTGTCAAGCCACTTTTGATCAAGCTCTAATTCCACACAAAACCTATCGAATATTTGGAGTGATTCACATTAAGTCTGTTTGATATAAAAGCCATTACGTTACTGAATTGGAAAATGTGTGAAGGGCTAACTCAAATATCTTCATCATTTGAACCATGGTTCAAAATTGCAAGAACCATCGCCAATAGCTATTGGATACCAACCAATAGAGAATTTGGTAAAAAATTTCTAACAGTTTCTTCGATTTTATAATCTTGAAGACCAAATTAAGCTTATTGATACATCCAAAGAGTATTTGAGATAAAAAAAATATTTACAAAGGAATATTGCGTTTTCACATATTGCTACTGGAACTAAGATTTGATGGAGGAAAAAGCTATTGATACTATTCAATATCTTCTATATACAATTTTGGAATATCAAAAAGGGAAAACAAATTAGTATATATGATTGCAATTGTAACGGGGTCACGCGTCTTTTCATTAACATGTCCTTTGGGTTCTTTGGGGCCAGAATTAACGGCAACTTTTTTCCAACCAAACCCAAGAAGTGAAGCGTGAAGGAAAGATGAAAATTAGGAAGCTTTTAAATATCAGAAGTTAGAGTAAGTGGGGTGGCAATTTTGAGGAATGTAAAGATAATCCGTGGTTCACACAGAAGCGTGAAGAGGTTTTGGAAAACGTTAAGTGACAGCAAACAGAAATTATACGTAATAGAGGGCCCTTGAGTCAAGGTGCATACCATTGCACTCCAATAAATACGCAACTTCATCTAGGATTATAGTGATCGCTACTTCACACTACATTAAAGGTAGTAGTGACTATTTAATATTAGGATCCGTGATAGTATTGGAATTGAGTTTAGGCGAGTCAGTTATTGATAGTGGTCCGGGTTACGTTATTTCGGTATTATATACATATTGTGTTTAGCCACCGTAGATTCCCTCATATATATTATTATTATCTAATTTGTTAAACGTTTAAGTTAAAAATCGTAATAAAGTCATATCATGACCACTCCTAGTTCTTCCTTTATTCTTACACCTCTAGCTCACGCTGATAATCAAGGAGAAGGGCGCCCTTACACAATATCCAAAAAAAGCCCTCACTCAAAAAATAAGTCTTCTTGTATTTTTGAGCATCCAGAGAGAAACAAAATGTAGTTCAATAACTTATCGATCCCCACAACAGAAAAGACTATTTTACCATTATTTTATCCATCTAGCAGAAAATGACTTCAACAGTTGATCCACAGAGATCATTTTTAATCTGCTTCGAAATGGTTGTGTTCTCGGTGGAGAAAAAAGTGCTTAAGGCGGAATGCAATTTAAGAGACTGAATAAAATGATGTGCTGTGAGATAAATGCATCCATTCGATCGTACTTCTAAAGATCTGGGCATTTTCCAGATAATTGCTTCATCTCTTCTTTTATATTGTCTTTTTTTTTCATGTGTTTCAATGGCAACAGTGTTGCTTTTTCTTTATCATGAGTGTTAAATTCCCCATAAATGGTTAACGGCGTAATTTCTTCCTGGTTAGCAAAGTTAAAATAAACGACACTAGAATAAGAGACAGAAATATATTAAGTGTATAACACCAAAATCCACTTTTGTTTTATGTCTAGACGTGTAAAACATTCCTATCTCCTTGCCGGTGAATAGTGAATATTTCACAAATCATCAAATTGTTATAAAATAGTAAAATCATGCACGCAAACAAAAAAAACCATTTTCCATTCCTAAAAAAACTGTAAAAAAGTAAATACAGTATATGCACTGTCAGTTGAAGCTTATAATTTTTTTTAAATATAAGAATTATACTGTGATTATCTTATTGATAAGAATATTTATAATGATGAAACGAATGTGTTTAAATAAAAATATGATTTACTTAGCTGAATTTGTATCTATCTTTTAAGAAATAAAACCGAAAACAAGCCTTTCAATTCAAAAATTTTCAATAAATACAAAATGAAGACATATTCTGCTCCAGAATTCAATTTGACATTGTGTTCCTTTTCTTAAAAAGTGAAAGGTATTGGAAACAAAGCCACCTTTTCTTATATATTTTTAGATAAATCCTTCTTTTCAAAATGGCACAACAGCTCAGGATGGGCCTTGGCCTTCCTAAGCATTCCATTCCAGGCTGTCTTATTCTTCGCCTGATTTTTCCAGTTTATAGCATTAATAGTTTTCAGACTTTTTATAGGGAATCAATCCACTTGCGACTTGGTCTTCCTCTTTTTCGAGTACAATATGATCGGTCTCCAAAGATCTTTTTCGTGACTCTATTGTCGTCCAATCTTATCAGGTGGCTCGCCCATTTTAACTTTTGTGTTGTAATGAATTTAACAGTATCTGATTCTTAAAATGTGTATAAATTTCTAAATGTGGGTTTTCTTCTCCAAATATCACATTTTAAAAATCCAATAATACTTTTAAGAACTCTTTTTTTTAAAAAATATAGCAAGTCTCTTTGTCTCTCTCGATCATTGATTACGTTTCTGTAGCATATCGTCGGCCTGATTATCAGACTGCGTAACTCCACCGATGTTACTGATTAGATATAGGAGTGCAAAGCGCCAAGCGCTTTTTGGCGCGATTCCTTAATCCTTTTGTTTTGTCTTCGCCATGCCTCAGTGCGCGCTCCGCTTTTAATTTATTCCTCGATCAGTGTAATCACTAATTTATTTTATTTCATAATAAAACTAGATTTCGAAGGGAGAGGTGGTGGCAAGATTTTAACATAAAATAAATACTGCAGAAAATAATATTAATGAATAACACTTCCAGAGATATAAATTATTTACACTATTTTAAGCGTTCATTACACAAAATTTGTAACAATGTATTACTTTTGCTGAGCAGAGATCCCACGCGGGGAAAAAAACTAACACTATATCCCCATGGCAATCACATTTTCGCACGATAAAAATATCAAAGTAAACCATATTGTAATATTATCGCCTATCTTGGTGAACATAAACTACAACTTGGTGCCTAGCCCTACTGTATCAAATTAGCATCCCAGATGGAGTTACGCAGTCTGATAATTAGACCGACGATATGTGAGAACGGGCCTTATCAGTGATTTGTAAATTAGAAGCTTTGTTTTTCTGCTGATAAAATTAAATTTGAAATAATTTTGAAATTTGTAAAAACACATGTTACCAGCTGTGACTCCATTGCGAACCTCTAGGTTTATGTCATTGAGTGTGTTCAGTTCAGAGCCTAAATATCTGAAACCATTGACAGATGCAAATCTATATTCTCCTATTACAAAATAAAGTTCATTGAAACTGGTACTGGACTTGAATTTGGTTTTAGTCTGGTTAATGGTAAGATGCATTTTATTTGCTTCAGCTTCCAAATAAAAAAAGATCTGTTTAAGTGCATAGGATGACCGAACGACTATGACAATGTCATCGGCAAAATCAAAATTCTGTATAGATATATTAAAAATAGTTCCTTTAGTATTAATGTCAGAGTTTTTCATAATCTTTTGGAAGCAATATTAAAAATGAGGCAAGCTATTGCATTTAAAGGGCCATTTGAAAAAAGCAATAGGTTCCGCCAAGCTGTTCTAAAACTTTTTTTCTTATTTTGGTTTCACTTAAAGTGATAGCGACTAGATTAATCAGCTTTTCAGGTATTTTGAATTCTCTCATTGACACTATTAGTTATTTCCTATTATTTACTGAGCCAAGCTGTTTTAAAATCTATAAACGTAGTAAGTTTTGATATTTTAAATAAATACTTTTTTTATTTGTATAGACAGTTTTATTTTTTAATTTACTACAAAAGGGAAATTTGAAGAAAATTCATATGAATTAAAAACTGGATATTCCCCTAATTTCTTGCGGTGCCTATATATTATATCGTCGCGATCCATTTCGTCATATTAAAAGACATCACTAAATGCAGCGATATGTACAGCCAATAGTGGTAACTCTTTCCTCGCTCATTGTGTGACGGGTCTCTCTATCCGCGTTCTCTTTAAATACTAATCCTCTTGGGAAATATTCGGTCCTTAAAAACTATTGTATTATAAAGCTTCCTTCCGAAGAAGAAAATGTGACGATGCAAATTAAGACTTGTATAAGAGTGAGTGAATGAATATTAACGTCGCACTGTTCAGCTTCACGAGGGCTTTGGGCGACGGACCACGTAATTTTGAACCATGGTCAAGTGACGTGGACGACACCTGAGCTGGCACCACCTCTCCTAACTACCACACCAACGGGAGGACGTTTGAGCTCTCGACAGATTTAACGCGTGCATCGCTGCCCTACAAGGTGGGCTTTTAATGGTACTGGGCTCGAACTCGTGACTAGGCCAGCCACGATCCGATACCTTGACCACTCGGCTACCGCAGCCACCTTTCATGTTAGAAAGAAGAGAGATAGGTTTGATTGCTAACGGTGAGCAGTGATTAATTAATCGTGAAGACAGGCGTGGATATTTACTAGCTGATTGTTGTAATATTAAACCTGACGACTAGGAATCAATTTTGATTAGATTGCTAAGAATTAGAAGCTATCGTCTAGACGTAAATGATCTGTTATTTAAAGTCTTTTATCTCGCATACCTCGTTAATTGTTCTCCATATTTGGTTTTGGGTGCATCTCTAAACTTGGTTAAATGAAGTTATTTTGAATATGGCTAGTCTTACTTCCGATTTTCCCACACAATCAAGGGTTGCGTCGGGGCAGTGAGTAAGGAAATATTAACGCCGCATTGTTCAGATACATAAGGGCTTTTGGCGATGGACCACGTAATTTTAAACCATGGTCAAGTGACGTGCACGACACCTGAGCTGGCACCCCCTCTCTTAACTACCACACCACACCAACGGGAAGACGTTTCAGCTCTCGGTAGATTTAACGTGCATCGCTGCCTTACACGGCGGGGCTTTAGTGGTACTGGGCTCGAACTCATGACATGCCTGCCATGATCCGATACCTTGACCACTTGGCTACTGCAGCCCTTTGCGTCGGGTCAACTTTTACAATTGTAACATAGCAAAAATAACAATGACAGCATTTGATGACATTTTTGATTTCGCTGTCTTTTCGTTTGGTGAAACCTGTCGTTTGTAATATGTAAATATAATTTTGAAGTCATATGAAAACCCAGTTATTGGGTGTGTGAAAATTCTAAATAGAATAAAATTTATTCTAAATTAGAGATAAATCTTATTTTTCATTTATATGATATTCTTAAAAGCTATTTTCGAAGGCAGCTGCAAATTATTAAAGTTTCAAACTAGTAAAAGTACCTTAAATTGTTTTGAATTATTAAACAATAGTAACAAATGTGTTTAAATCAAAAACGGTTTAATTTTTCTTATTTCTTACTATTCTTTCTCTTCACGCAGTTACAAATTTCTAAATAAAAAAAATAGTTTTTAAAAATAGTTTATTTTAGAAAAAAAAATTAGATATGAAACTGGATCTTATTCGGACCGACAAGACTTCAAAATTTAGAAAACAAACAATGAGGTTGATTCACAGACATTGAGACGCCTAGGCGAAATCACGTGACGAGGATAGCAACATATCCCCCACGTTTTGAATCAGTGTGTAAATTTCGTATGCTTGATATGTTTACTTCTTGTGTGTGAAGCTTATTTCTGAAATTTTATTTATTTTTATTATATTTTTGCGTTATCCTTGTTTAATAATTAGGTATGAAGTATTTTTCGTAGTTTTTTAGCATAATTTTTGTTTCAATTTAGTATATTTGTCATTAGGTGTTAGTATGCGAAGCCGGTAGCTTCTTGCAGTGTTTGTTTATATATTTATATGTAATATGTATATGTAATATGTTTATATGTAAAATCATATTTGGTTTCATGATCTTAATTACTGATAAATATCATAGAACTCATCTAAGAACACTTCTTGGGTCAATATTTGTAAATAACTCAATACAACAAATTTATTCAGGACTTAAATTTATAAGCAGGATAGTATCAATACAGATGAACCTTTTAGACTTTAATACTTCTGTAAAAATTGAAATCCAGAGTATTCTTATGCTTAATACATTTCAGCTGGGGTTGCATAGATTTTTTCAATAAACTGTGTTATACTTCAATAATAGTATGTGTATAGTCTATATGTAAAACTTATCATCAAAATTAATGAACTTTACATTTTGATAACCCTTCTGCAAATACCAATAAATGTTATCCATATTAAAAAAAATTGTACACATCTGTGTGACAAATTTATACCAATCAAATTCTGAAAAACAGATGTTGTGTTAAGAAATCCCTATACTACATAATAAATACATACACCACACAAATATTTTATAATTTTTATTTTTTTGTATAAAAGAATTATGAATTCAAAAATGACATTATTTTGACCATGCAGGAGAGAAAAGGACTTTTATATTCAATAAATATACACACCAATTTATCTTCCATAATATACACAATTTAATTAAAAAATTTAATGTCTTAATTTTTTACCAAATTCAGAATGAAATTCTCGATAAATAATATATTTTTACTAAAATGGTGCTGCGAATAAAGGCTTTAAAAATGCTGCATATATATATTAATTTTTTTTACTTATAACTTTACAAAAGGTAAATGGTAATTTGCATTTCTAATGTTTGAAAATGGTTTTTAATTTATCTTCAAGTATAAACAAAACTGAGCTTATAGTAAATTAAGTTATTTTTTCATTTCTGTAGTGAATGCTTTTCGAAATTTGTTTCCCAAAGAATAAAATTATATAGTAATACATATTTGTCTATATATATATATATATATATATATATATATATATATATATATATATATATATATATATATAATACATTATATATAAAGAGAGAGAGACAAAAACTTGTTTTAATACATGACATGTAGGGTTACATATTAGATACTTGTGTTTTTATTTTAGATAATTTAATACAGAAATATCTTTTAACTACTCTGAAGATGAGTAAAATAATTAAAATTTAAGTTAATTAAATATATTTTATCTTTTTAGGTATGTTCTCTATATAATTTAATTTAAAATAAACAAAAAATATTTACATTCCTGTAGATATCTATCCAAATTCCTTTTAGCAGAAGTTTCTTTTGTGAACACAAAAATAGTATAGGAATGGAGCTGGTGACGATTTCTAAAAATGTTTGGTATTGAAAACAAGATTATTCAAAGTGGTCAGAGCATAATAAGTGAGGAGATGGTTTAAAATCCTTACGCTTCATCACGTTAACTAAACACTCGAATTTTTTTACCGGGATATTAAAAACAGATTTTTTTCCTATACAATTATCTGATCTTTTACTGTAATCGAGTTATAATGTAATACAGCAAGAGCAAAATAGTACACAAAGAATTATTAGGTTAGAGTTAAGCGGGAGACAAACCAAAACATATTCACGTGCTCTCCTCATCACGTGATCATGGCGTCACATGAATCAACCTCATTAAAAGGGACATGCTTTTTTCTGAATATTTACACAAAAAGCCTTTAACTTTATTAAAAACCGTTTAATGTTTTGTTTGACATCGAACCCTTTTAATTGCGAATATTTAAGTTTTCCCTAAAGTAATAACAAGATCGAAAAATATTCTTAATGGCAAAACGATGTTTTTGAATATATTATTGTACTGAAAGCACTGCTGTCTGTTTTCTAATATTACTTTTTTCAATTCTTTTGTGCTTTTGAAAAATTAATTAAAATCGAAAGAATTAACAGGAAATCGAAATTTTTTTGATATGTCGAACTTATGAACTGCATGAAGGTCACACAGAAAATAAAAACTGTTTAGCTATAAAAAGTGAAAATCCCAATAAATATATCTATATATCTTAAAAAGCAATTATGTTACATAGCTTGAAGCTTCCATCAAATATTTACATTATCATTTCATCTATAGCGAGATTTGGCCATTGGTGCTGTATCGGCATTCATCACATATATAACTAGACTTAGCAGTCCATTCACTAACATATTTTTAACTCATACTGTGATTACCCGGCTATGTGATATAAATTGAAAAAGCCTTATATATATATATACTAGCCGTTACCCACCCGCTTCACTGGGTATTTCACGATGTTGAATATATGTATACTGTTTACATATATATTAATTATTGATATCTAACAATAAGAATTCGATTGTATTGAAAAATATATTTATAGCTGTTACACTCTCACCCCTTGATATAAAAAAAACATAAATTATAATATCTAATTTCTATTTATATCTAAAATAGAAGTAGAAAGATATTTTTCGCTCACTTAACCTAATAATCAAGTGGATTTCCACCAAAGAAACTTTCAGTGGATCTCTACTCCATAAAATAAACATGCGTGCTAAATTTCAAGTCTAAATCTAACAGAGCAAAAACGGAATTTTTATCATCAATACCTCGTTGACAGCATTCTTAGCGGATTCCAATTCAACAAAAGAGACATGCAAACCAAATTTTATTATTATAGTCTTAGCAGTTCAAAAACGGTAATTTTGTCTATCAATACGCCCCAATAACTTTCCCCGCTTCCCCCTGGAGTTGATTTCCTTAAAATCCATTCTTAGTGGAACTCTATTCAACTAAAAAACGGGGTCAACAAATTTCAAGTAAGTGAGTTAAATTCAAAAACAGGAATTTTTCTATAACACGCCTTAATCCCTCGCAACCCCACTCCTTTGGGGATCCGTTTTCGCAAAAATCTTTGTAAAAGGAACTCTATTCCATGAACGGAACATACCTTCTAATTTTACAGCAGGTGGGTCTAGTAAATGAAAAGCGGAAATATTTATCTATTACGCCCCTTAATTTCCCTCAGTGACACTTGAGATCAATTTTCCCCAAACCTATTTTGTAGCGGATCTCTACACCTTGAAAGGTGTAGAGAAAGGTGTACCAAATTTTAAGACTGTAAGTCTAATAGTTTAAAAATGGAAATAACTATATATAACGCTCCTTAAATCCCCACAACGCCACTTAGGAAACGATTTACACAAAACCCATCTTATGACAGATCACTACTCAGTGAATGGAATCTGCTTACTCAATTTCAAGATTTTACGTCTAATAGTTTAAAAAAGGAGTTAATTGCCTATAACGCCACTTAATTCTCTACAACGCCACTTGGGAGTCGATTTTCACAAAACCCATTCTGTAGGGGATCTGTACTCTATGAAAGGAATCCGCTTATACCAAATTTTGCAAGACTGTGCGTCTAATAGTTTTAAAATGGAAATAAATATGTGTAACGCACCTTAAGCGCCCTCAACGTCCCTTTGAGGTCGATTTTTGTAAAAATCATTATGTAGGGAATCTCTACTTTATGAAAGAAATCTGTGTACCAAGTTTCACGACTTTACATCTAATAGTTTAGTAAAGGAAATAATTATGTATAACGCCCCTTAAACCCCCGTAACGCCCCTTAGGGTTCGAACTTTGCAAAATCCGTTCTTAGCTGACGTCTACACCATGAAGGGAACCTACCTACCAAATTTCAAGTTTGTAGGTTTAATAGTTCCGGAGATATCGTGATTAGTCAGTCAGTGAGTGAGTTAGTCGCTTTTCTCCTTTATATATATAGATATATATATATTATCAAGAAAAATGTGCCATAATATTTACAATCCTCAAAATTTACTTATAGTAATACATAATAAGTCGATAATTTTCATCATGATCCCTAAAATATATGTGGCATGCAGCCAAAAGCCAAGCAGTCTTCGCGCGCAGGCGCAGCTAAGTGAAACAAAAACTGAAACGATGAGACTGTGAACCTTTAGAGAAAAAAGCAAGAGAGAACGAGAGAGGTGCGCGAGCAAGCGTTACCTTCTGCATATCATCGTCAAACTTATCTGTTAAAATAGCTACCTTTTTAATTAATTTTTGTTAAATGTTAAAATAAATGTGAAGAAAGACAAACGTCTTGGACCCCTTGTTGTCTCCCACATATATATAACCTGAGAAATTTTAAAAAATTTTCATTAGCCTTTGTAAAAATATATAATAGGGAATTATTAAATAACCAGAGAACAGATTTCTGCCTCTTTAAAATTCGATACATTTCTATTGTAGGAGGAAAAAAAACACATGTATATGTAACAAATTGCTTACAAATAACACCAGTCTAAATGCATTACGTAATTATTTTTATATTCTAGATCAACGGTTTTTAAACTGTGTGCACGAACACACGGAGGTCTGCAAAGGTTTCTCATATATTGTTAAGATTTTCCTCTTTTACTGTCTCTGAAAGGCCTCGTGGAAAAATTGAAAGATGTGCCATCCTAGACTAGGTCACTAAATTGTTCTAATGATAAAGCTCCAGAACATGTTTTTCGATCAAGAATATTCAGTTTTTTTTTATTATTATTTATTGTTTACAAAATACATTGCGATTACTACAACATAATATTCTCAAAATTAGTAGAAATAAATGTGCAAAGATTAAGAACTGAATTCATAGCGATCCAATACGACAACGACTGCATCCATCTCGATTTCTTAATCGTATTCTTTATCTCAAAAATATATAGAAACCGTTCCGAAAAAAGCATAGAAGCGGAATTGAGACTGCAGATTTCAAATATTACACCTGATATAACAGCACTTGTGAAAAAAATGCATCACTATCCTCACTAAAAATTTTAATTTGCCCAGTTAAGTGCATTATATATTTATTTGAGGCTAGTATTTTGTAATATTTTTAATTAGATGTTTACTGTTTTCTTAAAGAGGAAAAAATAGGGGGCCTAAAAATTCTATATAGGTAGCAGAGGCAGTCTTAGGATTATTGAGGAATCTTTAAATCACTTAAGTGCTCAAAATGTTGGGAGTTCACGATATCAGTCTGATACATTAAAGGGGGAGAGATGGGTCACTGAAAGTTTAAGAACCGCTGTTCTAAATGATTATAATAAAAATACCCCTTAGAACATTCGTTGAGATATATCACTCAAAGCCAGTCCGATCTTTCAATCTTTCTCATAAAATCGATATATCGAATTGACTTAATGATTTTGAGATAGGAAATCATCGTTCTCGATTACTAAGCCATAACCATTTATTAACAATTCACATTATTCGAATATCCGTAGTCTATATAAGATGTTAGGCCTATTATCAGGTAATTAACGAGATGAGCTTTGATTTATCTTCAAACTTGATGCGAGGAGAGTAATGTTGCATAATCAGTGCTACGAATATCCGGCTACATTGCAGATTCGAAATCAGTGCAATTGAAATTGATAATAAAATAACTCTAATGAGAATAAGGAGAATGTTGCTAATGGATATTTCTGCAGAATCGATCCCCTGTTTATAAAAGGTTGCAGAGAGTAAAAAATTTCCTCTTTATATATATTATATGTGTGTGTAATAATTCCCTCTAGCATCCTTTTGTTAACTCTTTTTCCTAATATTTACACAAGCTTTAATTCTTTGGTTTAAAAATAATACTTTAATCGTAATCGTAATCAACGAGTTTCCGAAATCCCTGTCCCCCCCCCGTCCATTTCATCCACACAATTAGAACTACTATAACATAATAGTCACGCGCTTGTCACTGCCGGTATAAAAACCGAAAATCTTGCGTGGTCGCTCTCTTTGTCTTTGTGTTTTGTTCCCGGACATGTCGTTGCTGCTTGTCTCTTTGTCCGCTTTGCTTTGTAATTGTCACGTTTTTCTCGTCAACGTGAAAATGCACCGCAATTTTGTTCTAAGCTTTTGATGTGTGTGTCACAATAAAAAAGATGAACGTCCACTGAAGATGTTTTTCCTGAAACCCTACTAACACTCGACAAATTAAGACAACTTGGCCACAACCTTACGGAATGTAATAATAAAATACTTATAGTATGGTAAAAATATACTTTTAAGACGTGGTGAGAGGATGAAGTTAATGTGGTGAACCAAAGGTAGGGCGGGGTCGGTGGTAAGTGAATTCCTGTATTATGAAGAGACAATCTTGTAATTTATTAACTCCAATTTATTGTACTTCTTCAAATACATATGCATCATACAAACAATAAGGACTGGACGGCATGACACAGACAAAGAGAATACACAAACACACAAAGCGCGGCAGACGGCTAACTACATGTTTACAGCTAAGAGCAGAGAGTCGAGAGCAGAAGAGAGAGCGCGATTTCCAGATCTCGGTATTTATAGCCAACGGGACGTCACGTGATTTTAGGAGGTGGATGAAGATAGTTTCAGAAGTTCGCGGTAGGCGGATAACCAATTAAAATAATTACACAGTTGTCCTGAAGGACTGGACATTAAATAATTCAAGAGCTATTACCGATTAAATTATTCGAATTTTATTACATATACATATTTATTTGATGTTAAGTATTATTCATTGTAAAATTACTATTTATTTATAATCCAGTTCATTCCAAGCTGGAAAATTTCTCCATAATAATCCTTAGAAAGCTTAGGAGTATACAACGTATACAAGGGAGCATAAGGTTCAAATCTCTCCATTCACTAAGAGATTTTAATGTTTAGCATAAGGATTGTGCTTCTGCATTTTCATCAACGTGTTTTTTTTTTTATGTAAATCTCCCACAAAAGTAGTCAGCCTATGTACGCCACTTCTCAGAAGGTTAGAATTTATACGAATCACAAGAATTTGATCATTTGATTTTATACGTATCATTGAATTTGAATTCTATCTTTTTTAAAAAAATAATTATACTACTTTTTTTGTTGTTAATGAAAATGAAATTTGTTTTCAAGCAAAGCCATAATAAGGAAATAATTATTTTGTATTTGGAGCTGTATAGTTCTCTTTTCAATCGAAACGAAATGTGTAACTTAAAACTATTATTCTTAAACTGAACTCAGTGGAGCAACAGTCCATGAGGGCCAAGGCCTACTGTGCTCATTTCAGTTCACGAGACCTTGGATGCTGAAGTGCATGAATAGATGTTCTGGTCAGGTGGTCAGTCTGACATGAAATCCCCGGTGTTTAGTTCCCAAACAAGCTCGGTACGCATTTGTCAACGCACTGAGGGGATGAAAGGCTAAGTCAACCTTGCCCAGTCCGAGATTTAAGCCCAGGACCTGTGGTATGGAAGCGTAATATACTACCACTCAGCCCTACTGGAGTTCCGGTAATATTTTAAAAACAATAAAATTTTCTTTTTTAAAATGATTGCAATGGAGATTATCAAAACTTGGCGCAAGTCGATGGTTGCTGGTGTATATATAGTTTGGATCGTTGAAAAAACAGACATTGTTATAAAAACAATTACATTTATTGCAGATTAATCAATTTATGATTACTTTATGATTAATTCAATAATCTTGGGGGCAATCTTACTCTAAGCTTGCAAGATCTTAAAATGTACACTTTTCTTTTGATCCGCTTGTAGATCACCTGTCAGCTCTCTCTTTTTCCTAAACCATTAAATCCTTCTCAAATCAGCATCTCTAATATTTCCACTTCTACGAGCAGCTGTTATAGCTCGAATGACGAACGACTCACTACTCACGATTTACTTTTACACACCCCTTGCCAAGGTTTAAATAGCATCTACATTAGCATAAAATCAAATCATCTCTACAGACGGCAAATTTAAACTCAAATCGTAGTTGAAGAATAATTTCTCCAAAAGGTTTAGTTGAAGAATTGGGAATAGAACCCATCACATACTTTTATTTATTTTTTCATCCTTATGCGCTTTATAAAGTTTTCATAATGAAGAATAAACAGTTGTGAAAGTTTACTAAAATCTATAATTTTTAACTAGAAAAGTCATTTTATCTGATCATTTAACGATTGATTTTGTTTGATTTTTTCATAATCGTGGTACGAGTGCTATTGGCGACGGGCCTTGTAATTTTGAGCCTCGACCATGTCACCAGGATGATACTTATCATTTAAAATTTTGAATACAGTCAAACCTCAATGTTACGAACCTTCATATTGCTAATTTTTCTATATAGTTAACTTTTTCCTAAAACCCAGAACATTTCAGGATTTTATTCATAAAATAACCTCCCAATAGCGAAGTGCATTTTCTTAACGAACTTTTTCTCTTGTGATTCAATTTTTTTCTATCTTTTTTAAAGTATTTCTGGACATTTTAAGTTGTTCTCTCTTTTAGTGATCATAAATCTTAAACTGGTTTAATTAGATGCCTAAGTCGCCGAGAGCGTTTCATCCAAGAAGTGTTACCTTTAATTCACATTGTCCAGTTCACTAAAGACATTTTCAATGTCCCCTTTCACCCTCAGTGGAGTTGTTTCATGCACCCGTCTCCTTGAACTAGTCTCCGTTCATTTGTAGTGCTCGTGCTCATCAGTCATACTGGTAAGTTCATTTCTTGTAGCTCTTTAACGTCAATACGCAAGTGCTTGAGCATCAAACAAAAATATTTAATTCTTCAGGAAGTGGATAAAGGCGTCGAGAGAAAGGATATTGCTTCAAAATTTGGTATTCCACCAAACAGTTTATCCATTATTATAAAAAATTGAGACAAGCTACAAAATTATGATTCATCGAATTCTTTCAAAACGCTGAAGAACATGTGTCTATGAAGATATCGACGAGACAGTTTTGAAGTGGATACACAATATGAAATAAAAATGTTCCGATCTGAGGAAACTCTTCGATTTGCGAAGGCATTTGGATGTGATCCATTTTTAGGTAGCAATGGATGGGTTGAAAAATATAAGAAAAGACACGAAAAATACACCTGAAGGGATTTTTGGTGCATTGCAAAGACGTGAGGTGTAGTATGAAACACAAAGCATTTTTTCAAACAAAAAAACTCAAACAAAACTAACAGATTGTATAAGTAATTAAATTTAAGGACGCATGTAGTAATGTATGTTTAGAATTTCTAGTTATAAAATAATGTATGTGCTTAAAATTGCTTGTATGCTTTAAATTAGAAAATGTCCTCAAAGTTCACATTAACTTTAATATAAAATTTTCTTAATTTTGGAAATACAGGGTTATTCCTCGATGTTCTTTTTTCTTGTTTTTCTTTTGGGGTGGAGGGGGTACATAAAGTAAATCGATATTAATTTACAAAAAGGTGTGAATGATTACTTTTTTAATGCATAGTGTTTATGAATTTAAAATTTGTTTCATGTGATTTATAAAGTATATTAAAAGATGAACCTCTATATAACGAATTTTCCATATAACGAACATTTTTTTCTTGATTTAGCGACTTTGTTAAATAAAGGTCTGACTGTATTGGCAACAGTGACATGTTTGCAATGTGAATAACAGTGATGATGAAATGCATAATATATATGTTTTTCATTATTTTTCATTAGTTATTTGATTCAATTTTCATGTTTTAAAATGCGCAAATATAATTTTTTTTTATAATTTTAGAACATTATTCTTGAGGATTAATTTTTAAAATCTCTCTTTACTATATTTTCTAATTTCTGAGTTTTAATATATTTTTATTATGAATGAACGAAAAAAAGCAAGGAATAACTCATTTATACACTCAGGAACATTGAAAATAGCAACCCAAGAAGAAAGCATCGGATTGAAAGGAAATTTAATACACATGATGACACAGATGAGAAATTCACTTGATCTCAAAAACAAGACAATTAAATGAATACAGGGTGTGCAACGACACAAATACTGGGCAACTTCAATAGCGCGTTGGACCACCTCCAGCTGCAATACATGCCGCCACACGGTCCGGCATTGAGTTGATTAGACACCTTATGTAGTTCTGAGGTAGATGGGCCCACAAATCTTGAACAGCCAACTCTAAATCGTGTACAGAGTGACACGACGGCATCTGCCGTTTTAGCTGATCCCACACGTGCTCTACAGGGGACAAATCGGGGGAGCGGGCCGGCCATGGAAGAGTCTGAAAATGACGTAGGAAGTCTTGAGCAACTCTTGCTGTATGCGGACGATCATTAACTTGCTGGAAAATTGCCCCTGGGAGACCATTTAGAAAAGGTCCTACATGGGGTCGAAGAATATCATCAACGTAACGTTGGCCCGTTTAGGTTCCACGCATCACAATTAAAGTGGACCGGCTATCATAGGCTGTGCCCCCCAGACCATTACAGCAGCTGTGCGGGCAGTGTGACGTAGAACAGTGGGGGGGGGGATTGTACCGATCACCAGGGCGCCTCCACATCCGTACATGGTTATCATCTGTCACCAAAACAAACCGAGATTCATCACTAAAAACACAACCTTTTGCCAATCTGTGACATTCCACATTGATCTGGCTTGGCACTTTGTGACAAATCTATACGGAACTTTATCACTAACCTTCTGAGTCGACCTTTTTAGGGAAATTTAATTCCCTACCTATTTCCAATCAACTCCAAAAAGCGGACAGAATTCCTTGTTATATATATATGCAGATTAGATAAAGTATTTAATTCAAACGAAATAGTAAAGTTAGAACAGTAGGAGATAGAGATTGAAGCAGAAAGATATAGTGAAGTTAAATTGAAGATTTCTTGTTGGAGATAATTTACTCTCAAGAGGAGTTGAGTTTCCGTTGGTAATTATTGATTTATAATTAAAGTCTCATTAAAGTTTTATGAGTGAGATTAAAGATAAATGTTCAATAGGAACATTATTAAATATAATTCTGGGATCTCTTATCGTGGTAATCTCTGCGTGATCGTTATTTAATAAATTAATTAATTGGATCATTAATTAAGTTAATTTAAAGGATATTACCTTTAAAACCTCATAATACTAGTAGATAAATTTGTCAATAAGTCTTTGATTCTATTTGGATAGGATAACCAAATAAAGAAAGTTGTTTATAAAAATGGCTACTGGTTCTTACAAGACTCCTATTTATTCTCGTTCTCAAAGTGAGGTCCTAGGAGACCTTCACAACCTCTGTAGACGCAGTTGTCGATGTTCCGGTGTTAAAGGGAGTGCACGGAAAGGGCGCTTGGATTTAAGATTTGCTTCTGCTAGGTATCTGGAAATTGTTTGTGGAACAATTGCTACGCCTACGTCTGCTCGTATCGTTGAACGAGTCACTCACTAGTGCTTGCAGCACGATCCTTCGATCCTCTCTCCTCTTGGTCTTCCTGGTCGCTCCAGACCCGGTTTTCCGCGCATGGGTACCTTCTCGTGTCCACTGCTCCCAACAATTTCTAACGGAACACTCCGAACGATCCACCTGGCCAGTAACACGGCGCGTTGACCAGCCTGCAGTTTTCATCCCGATGATCAGGCCTCTCTCAAACTCGCTTAACTGTGAGAAATGTCTTCTATCACGTTTACCTGGCATGTTTCGCTTACCAAAGTCTTCCTACAATTGGCGGGTAATTGTCACGTTTATGAATCTTCGAATTTGCGCTGGCTTATATAACCCCCTCTTCCTGATTGCAGCGCCACCTTGGCGTGTATGAGCATGCGTATTGGCCCAAAACTTGGATCATTTGCATATCACATTACGCTGTACTTATTTTCAAAGTTTCGCGATTGTACTTAGCTTCCTTCTTGGGTCGCTATTTTCAATGTTCCTGAGTGTATAAACAATGGGAACTTAATTTATTTTGAAAAAAAAAATTTCTTTTTAATGAGTACTACTATTTTAAATTTAAATAAATGAACAAAAATGGCTTATTTAAGTTGTTTTACTCAAATTAATATGTTCAACTCAATGCTTAAATAATTTATCAGAGATTCATAAATCAAATAATAAGCAGAAACCTAACTATCTCAATTTTGCTAATGAAAAAAAAAAAGTTCACACACATTTTGAAACAGTTTTAATATTTAATGTATTTAAAAGTTCACGGCCATTTTTTTTTCTTAGTCTGTAACTGTTTTTTAAAAATAACAAGCAAAAGAGCGAAAATACTGTTAACGACGTGGTAATAAAACATTAACAAGGAAACCAAAAAAGCAAGATATATGAACTAGCTTGTTGAAAAGTTTTATTACGCTGAAATAATTTTGTCGTTTGTTTTCTGGTCGAGCTGGAATAAGTTTCTTTTATATTATGCTATTAAAAAGGACGTTGTTTATCTTGTAGAAAAGACAATCTCTGTAGTTTATTAACATTACAAAAACAATGAAAAATTACAAACTGTAAATAACATATATTCATTTTAAAGCTACTTTTCAATGAAACTGTGGTAATGTATTTCTGTTAACCCTATTTTTCAGCTCAACAACAAGCGCTTTGTTTTACTGAGCAATTACTTAAACCAGCGCTTCTCAGACTGTGGGGCGCTCCCCCCTAGGGGAGCGAGCATATTGAAAAGTCGAAAACAAAAGATTATTTCAAAAAATTATTAATTTTTTGAAAGTAAAACAAACAAAATACATAATGTCATAATGAAAAAAAACATTTACACACACACACACATATATAATACACTTATAAATATATCAGTTGTGCACAATGAACTTTATAATTATCTTAACAATACTAAGTTAAGAACCAGTTTAATAATTACCCGTGACCGCACCGGTTGGTCATATATAAAATTATATGCAAAAATTAACACTTATCTGGATCATTGGTACGGCTTATAATTAATCCCTTAATTGCAGATTAAAAGTTACACGATTCATTCCCAAATGCCACCGTTTTGAACGTATGCATGCATATGTGGTGTATTTTGGGGGAGGGAGAAAGAGAATATATATATATATATATATATATATATATATATATATATATATATATATATATATATATATATATATATATATATATATAAGAAAATCCTTCTCAAACAATGTTAAGGTCATTTTATTGCATTCCAAAGTCTTCGGAATAATTTTATGGATAGTAGTGAACATATTTTGGAAAGACGTATATATACGTCCGGGGAAATTTACGTACTGGCTGAGCGAGATATTTATATACGCCGGTGGCGAAGAGATTAAAGTCATATTGTAGAGCTTTAGCGTCAGTCTCATGTTATTGAATTCAATGCACCGTTATTGTACGGAGGGGGGACGACGAAAATTGTGATTGAATATTGGGTCGCAAGTATTGAAAGTTTGAGAAACACCGACTTAAACCCAATAACAGTCAAATCAAAAAAAAAATTTTGAGGGGAAGAAAGGTTATAATTTATTTGAATGTAATATGCTTAACTTATGACGGTCACGTGATAAATGCAATCACATGTTCTCCATTGAATTCAAAACCGACATTGGATTTGTACTTGTTTTAAAATTTAGATAAAATTTTAAATTTGGTAACTGGGTAAACATTCTCAAATATTAATATATTCTTCGAAAAGTTTTTCAAAATTTTATAAATTAAAAATTCTTATATTATGCATTCTCTTTTAAATCAAGTTCATGTTGTGTACTTATGTGAATTATTAGTGTCGACAAATATATACTTTTAAGGAAAGTTTTCACAAAAAGAACAAACTGGGCTGTTTTCAGATTTCTGAAAACATATGGTTGCAGTTATCATGTGACTATAACGTCATAAGAAAAGAACCTATTTGACTTTTTTTACTTTATATTTGAAATAATTTTTTTGGTAAAAAAAAAACTTCAAGTGTATTAATAGGCGTGTTTTTAATCTTATGGTGCATAAATGCATTCATATATAATAATAATTTGCAATTAATGACACCGAACGGAACCAGACGTTACAAGCTTCTTTTTACTTCGTTTTTCATATGCAACTGTTTTCGTCTTTGCCATCTAATTCTTTTAAGTAGGGGTCTTCAACCCGCGGCCCAAGGGCCAAGAATGACCCCCTGAAAGCATTTTAATGGTCCTTTATTTGAATCTGAGGCAATTTCAGAAAAAATTACCTTGTCTGCTTTCTTAAAAAAATGCTATGTTTTTCTGCTATTCTCCATATTTAAAATGTTTTATTAATATGCTTTATATTCATTTGAGAGAAAAATTTTCTTAAAATGAAGAATTTTTCAAAAAATTTTAATATAAAAATCTGATTATGCATTAAATCGCAGAAGTTTTCAGAAGAAAAGGTGGGCTTTTATCTTTAACACACGAAATATTTTAATTCCATTTCCTTTTCACGTTTTGAAAACGATACATATATTACCAGGGGAAGCAAACCTTTATGGGTCAACGTGCCATTTTTTTCTAAAGAAGTGTTTAATGATGTATAGACGTGGGCCGTCAAACAATTTTGACTTGTGACTATGGGAAAAGAATAAAACTAAATACCAACAAAACACAAAACTCTTTATTTACTATGAAAAAGTACCTTTTGTGCACTGTATAGTTGTGAATTTTTTATAGTTATACGTGTAATTCAAATATTAAAGTAACATAAGTGTGAGTTCTGTTGTTGCAGATTGGATGACAAATAACTTATATTAGGATTGTAAGATGTTACTTTTTGTAGAAAGCATGTTCAATTGGAGTCATCTGCCAATAGGTTTTTGAGAAATTAATTATTTTTGCTGTAGTTCACTTTTTTGACAAGAGGATTTGCGATTTGTTTCAAAATGCCGTTTTGCAGACGATGTTCTGTTTACCACTATTCCAGAACATAAAACACACATCGCTTTGTCTCCTTTACTAATAATGTGTGACATCTTCGAGGAGAGTGAATTCCCATCTTCCGATTCACAATAGGTTTTATGGTTTCACCAGCTGGTCAAGGACAAGAACGACACCCATCGATTGTCCCTGGATTGTTATGATCAACCAGCTGGGGAGTGACCAGTGCACGTGGCCATGGGGCCATTGTTTATTGTCTGAACTCAGGGAGTGAAGTCAGACAGACGGGTCGCCATAATAGTAAAGTAGAGCCGGTGCCCCATTGACAATAGGCGAAGCCTATCTCAAAATAATCATGTCATCTTTTCTAGGGTTTTGTGAATGGAATACTAGAAACAGGTGGCGTGATGGACAAGAGTGTCCAGATGTGGACAAGGAACTATGGCGCCTTGGGCCAGACGGCTCGGGTGTGTTTTGGCGTTGGACAAGTGTGTCCAGATGTGGACAAGGAGCTATGGCGCCTTGGGCCAGACGGCTCGGGTGTGTTTTGGCGTGTTATGCGCCAATAAGAAGAAGGAGGAGGTCAAGAGAGACTTTGGTGACCTGCGAATAAGAAGGAGCGAGGGGCGTGTTGTGAACACACCCTTGGTGTTTAAAAGGGTTCTTTTTCAGGAGACGAGGAGACCCGGAAAAGAAAAAAAGAGGAGGTGACCCGAAAGGAGAGGTCGAGAAAAGAGCTCGGAAAAGACGAGGGCTGGTCGTTTTAGGAAGCGGAGAGGAGATTCCCAGATGGTTGTTCCGTGATGCTGACAAGGAATCCAAAACGCGGATGAGAAACAACGCCTTACGGACTGGACCGAGACAAGCTGTGGAGAGAGCGGTTTCAAAACGGGGATACCATACCGGCAATAGGCACGGAAACTATTAACTTTACAATTTAACTTAAATCGATTATCCTATTGGAGAAAAAAATTTTAAGTATTTTTTACTCCCACAACCTTGCTGTGATGTATTATTTTCACGCTACCTTCTGACGACGTTACAGCAAGATCTAATTTGGTGGCAGCTTGGTGGGATAGGCATTTCTGTGAATAGATGCCTCGAACCCTTTATTGAGAAGAAAAAATAAACGCCAGCCGTATGGAGTTATGCCCGCCTGATTCTCGCACAACTTGTGAAAGAAATGTGTTCCATTGAATTACATGCAACAAGAAGTGACCGGAGTGCTTTGCTCGTGCCCGTGTGTTAAGGAAGCGTGCCCACCTGAAAGGTTTCCCGGAATTCCTGTGTTTTCCTGCTTGTGAAGAGTGCCCGCGAAGTGCCTGCCTTCCGTTTTTTCCCGGAGAAGGATGAGAAAGATGTTTCCAGTGTTTCCACCTGCAATGTTAAGTCAATCTCTTTCTTTGAGTATCGTATCGGGGCAGCAATACATTATTTCTAGTTTATGTAAAATTTTGTAGGGAAAGTAATGCTAGATAAAGTTAAAAGTCTAGACTGAGAGACTACAGAAATTATTAAGTTTGTATTGATGTGCTATGTTTGTATGTGTGTTTGTTTATTGAGTTAGGTCGTAGTATACAGTAGTATATTTGCTTCGTTAGCACAGTTTTGCGTAGTGTATTGTCACGTTACTCTGAGTATTTTTATTATTTTGTGAAATATAATTAAGTCTCAGTCTAGGGTACTGTTAGTTATGCTAGTTATGAGTATAATTTTGTGAAGTATAATTAAAGTCTAGGTTTAGTGTACGGTTAGTTACGCCGGGTAGTTGTATAAGTTTGTGTAGTACAACTAAGTATAGTGTATAGTGTAGTGTTGATTTGCGTTGGATATTTGAATTGTTTTAGTGACAATTGAGGTTGGATTTAGTGTTGTATATTTTTGCATGATGACTTTCCTTTTAAGATTAAGAAAAGGTAATTTGCTAGAAGTAGCAAGGGAATTAGGAGTAGAAGTCAACGGCGATCAAACAAAAGTAGAAATTAAGGATATGATTTTACAAAATGATAAAAATGATATGGAAACGATCAAAGCGGTGATGGAGGGAATTTTAGAAGAAAAAGAAAGGGAATTTGAGGAGCGAAGACAAATTAGGGAATTCGAGTTAGAAAGAATGAGAATTCAACTCAGAAATAAGTTAAATGAAAATAAATTGAAGGCAGGGAATAGGATTAACGATCTCGCAAATGTTTGTATTTTGTCAGGAAAACATACCGCAGAAGTTAGTGAACCGGTTAATAACTGCAGGCCTTTAATTAACCCGGTAGTTAATAAAAGCGTGGAGAACGCTACGTCTTGTGATTTTGAAAAGAAGAATTGTGACCCCCCAGTGAGATGTACGAACGTTTCCCACCCATCTGAAGTAGGAAGGAAAGAATTCAACGTGAATAGGAGTAGTGATTGTGACGTGGAAATGAAAGTAGGGGTATGTGAAGGAAGGGTCAGAACTGTGGCGATGGGTTTACAGCGGGTAATAATTCCGGATAACATTGGAGATGGCTCTTTTGAATTGAAAGGAGATAAGGGAGTGGCGAACCCTGAAGGATTGATTTGTGAGAATTTCTGCGAGGAGAAATATACCATTGAGACGTTAATGGGTTGTGAAAAGCAGTTAACAATGAATCGGGAAAGTTTTCGAAATTATATAATAGCTAAGATAGCAGGGCAAGGGGGAAAAGAAAACATGTGTAAAGCAGATATGCGGAAATTCTTGGAAGACGGGTTTGCAATGCAATTGCCTCTCTCAGAACCAAGGGAGATTTATAAGGATAGTTTAGAGACAGATAATGGGTCTAACATTGGTTCAGAATTTAGTTTCGAGATAGATTTACCCGGAAAAAAAGATCGCAGTACCGTTTATCGTCTTAATTTAATAAAATTGTACCGTAGAAAGCCGGAATTGGCAAATTTGGTTATGGAGAATAGCTCAGAAGGAATAGATTCCGAAACTCTCTATTCGGTAAAGCTATTTATGGATTTTGGTTTTCAGGGTAATTTAAGGAAAAGTCAAATGTATTTTAAATTACCGCCTGATCGAAGTAGCTATTTAAGGATGGTTAACGCTAAGAAGAAAGAAAGGTTTCTACCAGGTCCTGGGACGATTTTTTTAAGACAGAAGGATATGAATTTGGTTACGGGAAAACCATTTAGAATTAAAACTTGTTGTTCATCCCAGAGTTAATTAATTCACTACGAGAGGATACAGAGTATCTTTTAGATTTAGGTGTGAACGGGATGGGGCAGTCAAACCGTACTCTGCCCGTTGTTTGGTTAGGGAGAGTGAACCGATACCCGTACCTGCGTATCAAATGTATAAAGTATGGGAATTTGAACCAGGTGACGCGAGCCGAGATTTATTTTTTTAAGAAGGGAAAGTTTGGTAGAAAAGATCAACGCGGCATCGTGGGTGACTGTATTGGATTTATGGAAGTGGTATTTTCGTCGTTCACTGCTGATGAATTATCCGAAGCACACCACATGCGTTATGCCAGTTGGCATGTACATTATTAAAAAATCGAGGTTTATGTTTCTTTGTGCTTATGATGAATGTAATTTAACGACTCGGATTTTGAGGTTGTTAGAGCCGATTGAAGTACCGCGAATGGTTGATATAGACATTCTGATGGAAATTTGGAAAAACCGTGTAAAGAAAATAGACTTTGGTTAAAATGGTTGAGTAGGGTTGGGTCGGAAGTCGGACCGACTAAAGGTAAATTAGGACATGGGCAAGTTTGTTCCGTGTTGACGTAATGTAGATATAGTGAAATTCATTGCATGAGCTACTGAGGCTTGTTAATTATATTCCCAATTAAAGTGTTTCCTTAATAAATAACGTAATGGAAGACAATACCTTGAATTGTGAATAACCTGTTATGATGGGTGTGATAATGCTTGCTGATAGCCATAATTTAATTAAATTTAAAAAGTCTTAGTTTAAACTTCTTAATTTAAAAATTTGGTTTTTATGTTTTTTGCAAAGCTTGGAATTTATAAATGTTTATTTTGTTTATTTAATATCGTTGGAAACAACGTTGGAATGAGTAATACTTAGGACTGTGTACGCTCACAGATGTTTACTTCTGTAGTCATGCGCGATTAAGTGTAGATGGTTAGTAAGAGATTGGCATTTGACGCATTTTGTTTAAAAATTATAATTTAAAGGTGAAATGTAACTTTGAGAAAAAGAATCCCAGATTCGGATTTTAAGATCTAATTGTGTGAAGTGTACATTTTTTTTTAAATTTGATTCATGTATTATGTTATTTTTTTTATTGTGTTTGATACCGGGATTGCTGCCCTGATCAATCTCATTGATGGGACGATCTTTATGTGTGTGATTTCTAAGAACTGAATCCAACTAGGACCAGAGCAGTCCCGTGAAATGGACCTTTTTTAGGGGGAAGGAGTTGTGACATCTTCGAGGGGAGTGAATTCCCATCTTCCGATTCACAATAGGTTTTATGGTTTCACCAGCTGGTCAAGGACAAGAACGACACCCATCGATTGTCCCTGGATTGTTATGATCAACCAGCTGGGGAGTGACCAGTGCACGTGGCCATGGGGCCATTGTTTATTGTCTGAACTCAGGGAGTGAAGTCAGACAGACGGGTCGCCATAATAGTAAAGTAGAGCCGGTGCCCCATTGACAATAGGCGAAGCCTATCTCAAAATAATCATGTCATCTTTTCTAGGGTTTTGTGAATGGAATACTAGAAACAGGTGGCGTGATGGACAAGAGTGTCCAGATGTGGACAAGGAACTATGGCGCCTTGGGCCAGACGGCTCGGGTGTGTTTTGGCGTTGGACAAGTGTGTCCAGATGTGGACAAGGAGCTATGGCGCCTTGGGCCAGACGGCTCGGGTGTGTTTTGGCGTGTTATGCGCCAATAAGAAGAAGGAGGAGGTCAAGAGAGACTTTGGTGACCTGCGAATAAGAAGGAGCGAGGGGCGTGTTGTGAACACACCCTTGGTGTTTAAAAGGGTTCTTTTTCAGGAGACGAGGAGACCCGGAAAAGAAAAAAAGAGGAGGTGACCCGAAAGGAGAGGTCGAGAAAAGAGCTCGGAAAAGACGAGGGCTGGTCGTTTTAGGAAGCGGAGAGGAGATTCCCAGAGGGTTGTTCCGTGATGCTGACCAGGAATCCAAAACGCGGATGAGAAACAACGCCTTGCGGACTGGACCGAGACAAGCTGTGGAGAGAGCGGTTTCAAAACGGGGATACCATACCGGCAATAGGCACGGAAACTATTAACTTTACAATTTAACTTAAATCGATTACCCTATTGGAAAAAAAATTTAAAGTATTTTTTACTCCCACAACCTTGCTGTGATGTATTATTTTCACGCTACCTTCTGACAACGTTACAAATGCCATATTTTTGGATTCACTTCTCTGTTACACTTGTTATCTTGCCCTTTTTATTCTTTTGCCGAACTAGCCATGTTAAATAACACTTTGGTATTGCTACTTTATCAACAATAATAAAAAAAGAGAACAAATTACGTAAATGTTTGGGTTTTATTAAGTGCATGCATTTACACATTTCTGTGTGAATAAAATGTATAATAAATTTAACTTTGTTGAATATATGGGGTTTTTTTCCTTGCAATATCCTTTAACACGAAATTATTTAAACATAAAAAAAAATGTTTCAGTTCCCCTCAGTTGCGCATAAAACGATTTTCACTGTATTGAATATTTCAATACTACAGAATATGTTACTTATCAAGGAGACGGCAAACACAACTTTTCTTTTCGATTGTTTCAAACGGACTGTCTCTTCACTTCTTGGGGTAAGGGCAGTTCTTTCTTACACCTCAAATTTCACTCGAGGTTCCTGCTCACAGGTATGGAATCCAGCCTTTGGTTTTCTCACGGCCATTGGCTGTCGGCTACGTCAGATGAAATGACCCCACAACATTTAGGGGTGCACGTGATGATATGAACGGCGTAATGCTATCTGCATAGGGAAGGCGCTCTTGCAGCTGCGAAGGGGGAAAACTTTACCGTCTTTTTTCATCCCTTGATTAAGTTTCAAAATTACGATGTCAATCGCCAAAGGCCTTCGAGTTTTTTTAAGTGAGACGTTAATAATCAATCATTAACAATATATAATTCTGAAATATTTTTAAAAATACTTATAAAATAGTTAACATTTCTCCAATCATGTAATTGAATCTTTCATTCAAGATGAATGAATTCCAATATAAATTTTGTATCTATTTCAATTCCCCTTTTTCTTCACTTTGTATGAAGCATTATTTATTTTAAAACTCATCTAAAAAGCTCCTGTTTTGCTTAAAAAATATATAACAATGTATGAGCAGCATTTGTGTATAAATATGGAATGTCATACATTATTTAAAACTGATTATTCTTTTTGCATGTTAAAGGTAGGCTACCTTGAAATTTTAACCACTTTTAAATCAAATTTTTAAGCTGTAACTTTTTCTATAAGGTTATATTCTTGTTGAAGTATTCCTGTAAAAAATAATAATTCTTAAAAAAAAAATTTACTTAACTACTAAACTGAACTCAAAAAAATTTTTCTTAAAAATCAATGCATACAAGTTCTTGAAGAATAAATCTTTTACAAATCAATACTTCTGTATTATAGTCTAATAAAATAAAAATAATTGCTTGTTCGCTGAAATAAAAGTTAATTTCATCACGAAATGATTCAGAAAGAAATGTTTTTCCTAAATTCAATGTAATTCGCCTACTTGTGGTACTTAAAATCCTGTTATACAGAGAAAAAAACTCTTTAACGGTTCGGTAACTTTAGGGTCTTTTTAATGGTAAGAAACATATCCTTTCTCTTGGAATTCTAACATTTTTCCAAATGTATAGAGCTGAAAGTAATTTATAGAACAGCGAAAAGGCGGAGACATTTAAAGGTCCTGATGCCGTTTCCGGCTGTTCCATGCGTCAGAATATAGATAGGTTTATTATTTACGATGCTCGTATGGCATTTACCTTTTCACTTACAAAATATAGCATTACATTTGAAATATTTTATCAGGTAATTTAATTTGCATATCGGGAAATTCCTTGCTTTTCTGACAAGATTATCATTCGACATAACTAAAAAAATGTTTATTCTTAAAAATTTCACTAATAAAAAATTTGTTTTAACGTTTTGAATGCTGCGCATAAATATTTATCGCTTTTTGTAAATAAATATTTCTTGAGTCAAACTAGTTCTGACAGTGGATATATTTTTTCTTGTGAAAATTCCGTTAAAAACAAGCCTTTTATTTTTGTAGATGAAAATTCAGTCGGTTCTTCGAAAGCGTGAGGGAGAGTTTTATTAAATTAAAACTGATATTTTTAACTATCACAAGTTTTGCATTGATGAAATTTTTAAAATTAACTATGCAAATATGTACCCTGGTTCTCATAAAGTAAGGAAAAATCCCCAAAATAGCGATAACTCGCCCAAAAGTAAGCCTAACACAAGGAAATTTGAATATGTTAATAAGTAAAAGAAGATGAGTGATATTACATTATGCAAAATAGTTACGATACAGACGGAATACGTCAATTGCGAGGAGTATAAAAATGGATGTCTCAGAGCAAGGTGGCAGTTGTCGCTACGTGTCTGAGATTAGAAATCCAGTAAAGCAAGATTGTAACAATGACCTCCGGGCATCATTTGACCGAAGAACAGCATTGGCGAGCTATTGGGGGAGTAGATGCAGGACAATGTCAGATAGAACTAACTAAATGGCTGAATGTGTTATTCATAGACTTTGGCAACAATTCCTAGCCACGGTTTGGCATCCAAGATGTTCAACCTAGGACGGCCACGCTCTATCACGAGTACCATTGACCGATATTTGTCATTATGCACTCGAAGGAATAGAACCGCAACTCTCTCTGAACTGAGATCCTTCCTTGCTGCAAGCTTTGGAATGTTGGTATTATGGTCAACCATACGTCGAAGGCTTCACGAACGTGGTCTTTATGTGAGGCAACCAACCATTTACAACCCATTCACGTCAGGCCATAGGCGGGAACGTTTGATATGGGCATGTCAACATGTCCACAAGACGCGTGATCAATGGAGGGCTGGTCTCTTTACGGATGAGTCATGAGTCCAAGTTTTTCCTCGAAAGCGATAGTAGGTGCATTTTCTTTTGGAGAGAAGCTGGAACTCGTTTTCATCCATGACACATTCATGAAAGAGATGCATATGGATCAGGCGGTTTCTGTGTTTAGGGATAGTATCTCTTTGGGTGGATGCATAGACCTCTATGACTTTTCTCGTGGAAATGTTAATGCTCTCATCTATAGAGATGACATTCTGGATGCTTATGGGCACCCTTATGCCGGGACAATAGATGATGCTTTCGCACGATAAGATAACAATGAGAGACTACATACGACTGGCATCGTGGATACTTATCTTGAGCAGGAAACAATTCAGCGCATACAGTGGCCACCTCAGTCACCGGACCTTAACCCTATGGAGCATGTTTGGGACGTTCTTGGATGACGTGTAGCTGTTTTCAATCCCCCTCCCAGGGTTCAAGCCTCCTATTCAACAGCCTTGAAAGAGTAATGGCTCGCACTTCCTACAGAATTAATAGACCGAATAATTTAGAGCATCACACATCGCTGCATGTGCCGTATAGCTTCTCAGGGTGTAATGACCTCCCGCCTGGAGAAGCCATCTGTTCATCTACTCGGCCTAAATCTGTAAGGGGTAAAGATTGATGACCCAAGCTAGCCATGAGAAATCCAATTTATTGTTACCAAATATAATAATCAAAGACAAGAGGGAAAATCTAGAGTGATATAACGTAGCTCAAAATCTTGTGTGAATAAGCGATGAAATTCTAATCGCTTAACTTTACTCAAAGTTATCTTAAGAATCCTAACTTCCTTAATTTATTTTAATAACTAAAGCCCGTCCTATAATCACGCGTCTAAATTCCGATCCTTACCGTAACAAGGCTGCGTTCAGCAAATCAGCTTCTTTTCCTTCTCTCGATTACTAAACTTCCACCATATATATACTAGCTAATCTGCATATCAAGGTTTCTTCTAATGAGGGATTGCTATGAAATAACTTAATTGATGGTCCCAAGGGAGGAATTCCCCAAGAGGATTAATAAAAAATTCTGTAAAGCCCCGTCACCAGGGGGATCTTACCCCATACCTGTACCAAACTAACACATTCGATTTGTGTATTGTGTACATGTTCTATAACACCATAATTGCCTGGTGATTTCTTTTTATGCTATTTTATACCTTCCTATATGTTGTGTAATGTATATAAGTTTCATTAAATTCTACGAATAACTTTTTGAGTTATCCACATTTATGTGATTTTTCTTAATTAATAACTAGTGAATATTCATTCGAGAAAAAGGGAGGAATCATTTGCTTGTAAGAAGAACAAAACATAAATATAGCGCTATTTCATATATTCATTTCTTTTAGAACAAAGATTAAGTAGGAAAAAGAAACGAATTATTTTAAAAATATTTATGAATTTGCAGGAATCTCAATACAATCAGACGTATATTGTAAAAATGTAAAAATAATGAAGACGAATTTCAATATTACAAATATATTAAACAAATAATCGACCATTGCTGTTTTGCACAATACATTAACTTGTTTTTAAGTACTGCAATTAATAGAAAATGAGAGAAATATGTTTCCTATACAAATTTCATGATACTTTTGCAATAAGATTAAAAAATATTCCTATAAAATTGAGCTTCCTCGCTCTACAAGGATAGCAATGAAGTGCCAAACAAGATGGATCGTAGGTGTGAGTTAAAATATTAAGTCGCAAAAAGAGCTGAAATTACTTTTATAAATAAGTGTATATAATCAAACTATTCCAAAAATCCGCATTATCTAATAAGGGACCGAAGAAAAACCATCAGGGACATTGGTGGAAAGAAATTAAGATTATTCAGAACGAGCCATGAAAAGGAATCGAGTAATTAGGCGAATATAAATACTCTAAATTATGAAAAATTTCAGACCCGTTTTTTTTTCCATAAAAAGGAAAGATTTTTTGTTCAATTCTTAAAAAAGAACTCAAATTCCTAAATTTTAATTTCGATACACGTAATTTTTCTTCAGCTACAAATCGGAGCAAATTGTTATGGCAATATATTGTTATAATAAATGTTATTGTTTTGTATATATTGCCGTTAAAGTGTGAAATCCATTATTTCATAGAATAACTAGGTATTTCATGAAATAACTAGACAAGTCAGTTAAAGTATATAAAACAATTGAATTCTACGATTTATCGAGGTATACTATAGAATAAGGGTTACTTGTGATGTTTAACGTACGAAATACGGTACTCGAAGGTTCTTTGAACCGATTCTAGCTGCTTTTAGTCAGCTATGAATCTCTTATACTTGTTTTGAAATGACGTCTATGAATGCACGCTTCATTCCGTTGCTCTTACACGTAGAATTTCGACAGTGTATTTATGTTACAGCGTTTTACATTTTGGATTAGTAACAAATATTTTTGAAACCTGTTTTCAAGCAATGACTTCTGCGGGAATGGGAGACCAACCTGTAAATAAGGAAGATTTCATGCAAGAGAAATTTGAATCTTTATTGAATGAGCGCGGGCAGAAGCGCACACAGGAATTTTTCAAGGAGGGGGTCCAGGGTCGAAAGTCCACTATATTCTCGCATTATTCTCCAATACGCCGTCAAAAATATTCTTTTGATTTCTTCGATTTTCAGGAACAAAAAACGGTAAAAAATTAATTATTGAATGAACAATTAGCATCAATTAATAAAATTCATTATTAATAACAAATACTTAATTAAATTTTACGTACTATATACGTAGGATTATGTTCAATCGAAAAAATATCAAGGGCTTTGAGGGGGCAGACTCCCAGGACCCCCCCCATGTGTACACAACTGAGCGTGGAACAAACAGTGTTGCACTGACTCTTGAAAAATTATTAACTTTGATAGCAGAAGTAAAAACTGCTAAAACAGCACAGAAAAAAGTACCACGTGACTATTGGCTACTCCAAAACGATGATATCCTTGAAGTTCAAGGAGTAGAAAAGTTAACTGTGCCAGTAACGGATGCAAAACATATTTTCCCCCTATTCTGTTTAACTTGTAGCGGGTTCTATTCGGGCTTTCTACTATTCCTCTTGTGTAAAATACTCTCTTTAACTGAGATTTCATTTGAAAATCGTTTTCGGTAGAGAGGACTTGTTTAAATGTAAACGAGACCTTCTGTTTAAGTGCAAGTCGGGTGTAGGTGGGGGTATGGTTTAAAAATGAGAATAACAAGAAAGCATAGCATTAGCGATCGGTAGTCGTATTTAAGTATTGTTAATTCAAGAGGAAGGATTAAACAAGTGTTGAAGCAAGAGCGCTCAGGTTAAGGCTGTTTTCGCCATACGTACGAGAGCGTGAACTTGACGCGGAGCACATTTTCGAACAGAAAAAAATGCCTGAATTTTTATAAAAACTTGTGACATTTTAACTTATGCATTTGTTTACAATGTAGTGTTTTTAAAATTTCAAAATATTTCATAAATAATTAGTTTTTCCTTTTAATATGTGAAGGGATAGCTCATTTAGCATTAGGGTATAGGAAACAAATTGAAAAACACATTTTATAAAAGAAAAAAAAAGTGTCAACTCGGATAAAAATGAGTAGTATGGTAAAATAAGTGAATCTCTACAGGATAGTGTAGCCAGAATATGATATTAATGTTTAAATACTTTTATATCTGAAAAAACATTCCGAATTCGGTCCCTATTCTTTAACATTAGCCGAAGATAGCCTTAATAGATAAGTGCTCTTATTTCTATTGTAATTAATTGATACGTTTGATTGCTCCTCGGGTTTAGTTATTTAAGCGCATTCTTAGTTAAGTTGATAAAGTTTAAAGTGAAAAAGGTAATAAAATCGTTTATATTGAGATGTCTGATCTTTACTCGATGCTTCTCACACCCACCATTGGAGGATCGCGACAAACTAATATTATCAATGTGAGCAATAATAAATTATATCTGCTTTTCCTTATTATTATCAATTTGTGAAGATCCCCTTGGATCTCACTTTGAGAACGAGAATGATTTGGAGTCAGATAAGAGCCAGTAGCCATTTTTATAAATAACTTTCTTTATTTGGTTATCTTTCCCAAATAGAATCAAAGACTTTTAATAACAAATAATTTAAAATAGTAATATGAGGTTTAAAAGGGACTTTCCTTTAAATTAACTTAAATATTTAATGATCCAATTAATTAACAATTAGAATATAGATCACGCAGAAATTACCACGATAAGAGATCCCAAAATTATATTCAATAATGTTCCTATTGAATATTTAACTTTAATCTCACTCCTAATATAAAGCTTTAATGAGGCTTTAAATATAAATCAATATTTACCACACTGAATTTCAACTCTTCCTGAGATTAATTTATCCAACTAGAAATCTTCAATAATAAATCTAACTTCACTATTATACCTTTCTGCTTCAATCTCTCTCTCCTACTGCTTTTTACTTTACTATTCCGTTTGATTTAAATACTTTATCTAATCTGCATATAATAAGGAATCCTGTCCTCTTTTTGGAGCTGATTGGAAATAGGTAGGGGAATTAAATTTCCCTAAAAAAGACGTCTCAGAAGGTTAGTGAGAAAGTTCCGTATAGGTTTGTCACAAGCCCTCCAAAAAGAAAACGGGATTTATTCGAAGGTCTCATACGTCCTGAAAATAAATTACGTAATTCCTAACTTAGTCTCATAGTTCCGACGACTTGAACTTCTAATTGGATATTACTGAAACTCTTTCCTTAAGGAAAAAGGACAAATAAAATTACGATTTATAATTAATTTTTAAACCTCATAACACTTTACAAGTTTAAATTAATCCCTGCAATCTATCCATTTGGCAACGGAGGCGTGGGAAAAACCACCCCAGTGGTGGTAAAAAAACCAGCCCCATAGAGTTTACTTAATCACTATACATAAAACAATTTGTATCTTCTTTGGCACTGGAACATCGAGGACTTCAGGGCCAGCTACCCTGAAAGATTAATTTCCATTTGAGTGGTAGGTAAAAGCAGACATGAATTTATACACATGTTACATGAATTGTACATACAATATATATCTGGTTCCTTGCCTTTCCATTCTAAAAGTTTCTGCGCTAGTTAGTGTTAATGGTTAATCCTATCTAACTTCGCCGCGCTCCAAGTCACCAGATTTGAAACAAAATATACACACATATATATACATCATACAATAACAATCATTTTGCAATAAACAAATAACACAAACAACCAAATGAATTGTCGCATCTTAGCGAAGTCATACATCGAAGTAAACAAATGCAAATTTTACAGATGTTTTCTCCATAATACAAAAAATTATCACAAAAGCTGTTTTTTCTGCTACAGAAAAAAACACACACAATGCAGTGTCCACTTTTGCTAGTCTTAATTTTAAAGACCGCCCGTGACTTGCTTCAATTGCAAAAATTCTTCACTTGTTCGTACCGCGAAGATAAAGAAACAATACAACCTGGGTTTTGTCTGTTAAATCCTCCTATGTACCGGATCTCCATCCAACGCTTCCATACTGAGGCTTCTTCTCCTTATTTTGTTGTGAGGGATGCCGTTGATTCCGATGTTCCTCTGCTCCTCAGGAATTCCGTCGCTTTCCTTCACTCGGCTGCGTAGATAGTATGAGCAAGGTCTCCTTGTAGTGGCTTGATTCGACCGGACTGGTCTCTCCGCTTTGCGTCCTCCCATTGTTGCTCTGGTCTGGCGGGTCTCGTTATCACGACCACTACCTTCCGTCCGGGATCCGACTGGAGTTGACGTACTTAACTTGTGATCAGGCAACCTTGATGGACCTGCAACGGACTCCACTCCTTGCGAGGAGGTATTAGGTCTCTTAAGTTTACAAGTTCTGGACGAGATCGAGGATGGAATCGACCTCTTGACTCCCTGCCTTTGCTCAGGAGCGTGTCTTTTCCGGTCCTTGTGCTCAGACCCTTGCAGTGATCTGTTCCTGCACATCTTGGACCGTTTTAACACATGGTCCTTCGACGCATTAGTACTCATTTTGCGTTTGTTTCTGGGGATCTCCCGTGCGGTGTTACCCTGCCGTGATCTACACCCTCACTTTCCTTACTAGAAGTTTTCCTGTGCTCTTTAAACTGCCCTTGATTCGATCTATGCGACCGATGACTAACTTCTTGCTCGTCATACAGAGTTTCTACCCGACTATCCGAACTAATCATGCCCGGCTAACTCAGTCGGTAGAGCACGAGACTCTAAATCTCGGGGTCGTGGGTTCGTGCCCCACGTTGGGCGCCATTGTGAAGATCCCCTTGGATCTCACTTTGAGAACGAGAATGATTTGGAGTCAGATAAGAGCCAGTAGCCATTTTTATAAATAACTTTCTTTATTTGGTTATCTTTCCCAAATAGAATCAAAGACTTTTAATAACAAATAATTTAAAATAGTAATATGAGGTTTAAAAGGGACTTTCCTTTAAATTAACTTAAATATTTAATGATCCAATTAATTAACAATTAGAATATAGATCACGCAGAAATTACCACGATAAGAGATCCCAAAATTATATTCAATAATGTTCCTATTGAATATTTAACTTTAATCTCACTCCTAATATAAAGCTTTAATGAGGCTTTAAATATAAATCAATATTTACCACACTGAATTTCAACTCTTCCTGAGATTAATTTATCCAACTAGAAATCTTCAATAATAAATCTAACTTCACTATTATACCTTTCTGCTTCAATCTCTCTCTCCTACTGCTTTTTACTTTACTATTCCGTTTGATTTAAATACTTTATCTAATCTGCATATAATAAGGAATCCTGTCCTCTTTTTGGAGCTGATTGGAAATAGGTAGGGGAATTAAATTTCCCTAAAAAAGACGTCTCAGAAGGTTAGTGAGAAAGTTCCGTATAGGTTTGTGACAAATTAATCATCCTTAATAGGGATAAATTGTACTTTTCGAGATGTTTTAGAAATTTGTAATTATATAATTTATGAAATAACTGTTAAATTGTTTATTTTTCACTTTAACAGTCTATCATTAGTTATTTAATAGAATAACTAGGTAAAGTATGAAATGTTGTTGTTGTTGTTGTTACTAATGCCACCTGTCTGACGTAGTCAGATCGAGGCCCACGAAATTCATCGTGGCAAGGGGCTAGAAGTACGCCTGTCGTTGAGCACCATACAGGTGACAGTACGATTTAGCTCGGCGAAATTCCCCGAAGGGACGATAGATGGCGACACCACCTATCTCCACCTCCACAATTTCTGCATGGAACTGAAGGGGAGGGAAATATTCTTCAGTCCCCTGCACTCGTGACTCAGCCCACAAGACTTCGGACCCACTGATTTAACGAGCATGTACTCCGTGTGTACTCGGAGGGTATTTGGTTGCATCGGGCATCGAACCCAGGCCTTCCGGTCTGGAGTCCGATGCTCTAATCACTAGACTACCTACGGCCGAGGGTAACACGGAGTAGTGCTCGTTAAATCAGTGGGTCTGAAGTCTTGTGGGCTGAGTCACGAGTGCAGGGACTAAAGAATATTTCCCTCCCCTTCAGTTCAATGCAGAAATTGTGGAGGTGGAGATAGGTGGTGTCACCATCTATCGTCCCTTCGGGAAATTTCGCCGAGCTAAATCGTACTGTCACCTATATGGTGCTCAAGGCCAACGACAGGCGTACTTCTAGCCCCTTGCCATGATAAATTTCGGGGGCCTCGATCTGACTACGCCAGACAGGTGGCATCAGAAACAATAACAACATGAAATGTTCCATCTATTATATCATGGGTGGCCAACCCGCTGAACGCGTGCTCTATTGTGGCACGGTAGAGTTGTAACAGTGGCACGCGGAGACTTATTGAAAAAATTTTAAAAATTTGAATACATAATAATTAAAAATTATTTACTACAATTTTATTGAAGTGGGATTGTCTCAAACAAAAACCTCAAAATTTGGATCAAAATATGTTTGTGAATAAATGTTTTTTCAGCTAAAAACATTATAAAAAATAAGTATCACTCATAATTAGCTGATGTGCACCTATAATAACCTAATTTTGTAAGCATCTGTAAAAGCTCATTCTAATATAGATGACGGTAAAAAAAGTAGTATTTCAAATGTCACATTAAGTACTGAATGTTTTAGGTATCCGACTACGTTCGGAACCGTGATTTTGCAAAAGCGAATAAATGGATAATATTTAGTGTCACTTAGAGTAGAAAATGTATATAAAATTGTTTTAAGAATTGTATTATTTAAGTACAATATTTTGACAAAAAATGAACATAGAATGACCCATTTTCAAAATATTCTCCTTTTGTGAAAAGTGCTTCTATTATAATAATATTTTGCCTGTATATAGCTCAGACCTCTGTACAGAGGCTCAAATAGAATTTTTGAAATATATAACTTAGAAGTGGGTTTATCCATGTTTTACGACAACAGAGGGGAGAAATTTTAAGAAAAAAACGCCGATAATTATTTCAATTGGTTGTAACTCTGAAACTAATAGGAATTTTTTAAAAATCCTAGTTGAGCCTCTGAACAGAGGTCTGAGCTATATACGGGCAAAATATTAGTCTAATACAAGCATTTTTTCACAATAGGAGAACATTTGGAAAAAGATTATTCTAAGTTAATTTTTTGCCGAAATATTGTATTTAAATAAGTTTTTTTTTTGTCAAAATGTTCATTAAAACAATTTTATACGTGTATTCTAATCTAAGTGACACTAAATATCATGAAAATTATCCATTCATGCGCTTTTTTAAAATCACGGTTCCGAACGTAGTCAGATGCCTTAATAATTATTCTGCATTAAATAATTCAAGTAACCCCTTTTATTTTTATACCTAACCTAATTGATTGAACTTGTAAAAAGTTTGTTAACAATAAAACCTAAATTTGCACTTTCGTCATATTTATAATATTATTTTTAATTTTCTCCTACATAAGAATTGCATGAAAAAAACGTGCTGTTTGAGTAAAAATCCCATAATAAGCCTATAAGTAACATTTTTGAAGTGATAACTTATTTAGGGTCGTTTTGCTGGAGTGTAAACTTGAATGGTGCGTTTTAAAAAGCCAAGCATTGTTACGCTCGGGTATGTAACGCTCGTAACAATGGACTGGAATTTTCCGTAGCAATATAAAGTCCTTCAAGAATCGTTATAAGTATGAGAAAACACATTCTCAACAATTGGTATATGTTGCGTTATCAAGAGCATCAAATCTTGAAGGACTTTACATTGTTACGGAAAATTCCGATCCAAAATTCTTCCATGGCCTAAGAGAATCTACATCTCTTAGAGATCTACAAAATGAATTTAAAACGTTATCACAAAACAAACTTAATCACAGATATCTTCACAAACTTCTTTTCCACAAAAAAAAAAAGGGAATATCACTATATTCTTAGAAGAGTCAAAGTTTACGTGCACATGTTTTGGAACTCTAAGACAGTGTTACACAACATGTAACTATACTACTTTTAACAGAAACTTGGATAAATAATGAAGAAAACATACATGTTCCAATTTTTCATTGTATTGCTAAATTCCAAAGACACAACCACAGAGCTGGTGGAGTTGCTATATTTAAAAATAAGAGAGATATGTCCCACTTATGTCGTAGAAATAGATGTAACATCAAATACTAGTGAATCATTTGGGTTTAGTAAGTCATGTACCGAAGAAATTTGTGTAGCGAAATGTAAAGCAGAAAATGGACAAATACTTCTAATGGTTACTATTTATATTTCACCAAATCAAAGTGTAGAGAAAATTATCGAATTCATTCACAAAAGTTTAGTTGCCCACACTGTGTGAAGCCGGATCAACTGTTCTGAACAAATGGCCTATTATTTTAAGTGGGGATTTTAATGTAGATTTTTCAAAGGACAAATCAAAGCCTTTTGTAGATTTTTTAAAAAATCAAAATTCAATTTAATTATGTCAAATGATCCAAATGAAAGCACGATAAAGTACGGAACAACGCTTGACGGAGTTTTTTTTTAGATATTTAAATAATTTTGAATCTATAAAGTATTTATAAGCCCTTTCAGCTACCATAAATCCCTACTGTTTCCTTCTTAGAATACAATTAATTCACAAATGTAATTGTATATTTCACACAAAAAAATATTATTTTATGTGTACAGACATATGTGAATAAATAGTTTTATATGACAATACTAATATCCCCTTATGTTTTTTATTCACTTAACTAATCCCTGAAATAACATTATAAAATTTGGTTATCCCTTCTATCGTGTGGTTATAAGCACCCACACACTCTTTTTTTCTTTTTTCATTTTTTTTCTTTTACTTTTCCATATTTGTTTGTTGGAAAAGTTGGAAGTGGAGCGCATAATTATTTTTTACCAAATAGTGACACTCTTCAAAAGGGGTTGGCCACCCCTGTATTGTATATTTTAACCGACTTATCCAGTTATTTCATGAAATACCTAGTTATTCTATGAAATGAGAGAGACTGAATTATACACTTCAGCGGTAACATATACACAAAACCAACTTTAGGATCCAAAAATAAAAAATAAAAAAAATGAATGGATAGATGTGAATCGATAAACGCTTTTTACACGTGACAAGAAGGAAAAAATGCTTCGGAAATATCATGTAGCGTTCCATATAGGTTACAGCGCATAATCTGGAGGGAAAGGATTAATGGTTATAAGAGCTTTTCGGTGGAATGGGTCTTATGATGGCTCTTGAAAGATTCTAGCAAAGGAAATGAGTGTCTGCACCTCACTTTCACACAGATATCATGTTTGTGTAGGAAAATAGTTGCCCCAATGGTAATGAAATCCAAGTGGAAAAGACTGCAGTAAGTAGCCGTATAATCTTTCAAGAATGTTTTCTATGTGATAAGGAAATATTTGAATTGGCCGCCAAAAAAAAAAACCAAATGTGCAATAAATAATACGTGGAATGAATTAAAAATGAAATACGGTTTTATATAATGGAACACTTTCTTATTTAGTACTAAAGCTCTAGAAATTTTTTCACGTCAGTGATAAATTATCAAAATCTTGTTGAACGTTAAATATTGTTAAATATTAAATATATTGATATAGTGTAGAGCCACACAGTTATTAAGATATAGAATAAGCTAATAGACTACTAGCTTTACACACCTAATTATGTATTGACCATGAAGAATGAAAAAAATTAAAGCTAATGAATTCGGTACCCTTGTTTTGTGTTAAAAGGAAAAATTCTGTTACAAACATCTCCATCCGAAGAACTTCACATTGAGCGAGTGTGTAAAAAACATTGCACTGTGAAGCTACACGACGGATATTGGTGACGTAATTTTGAACCATGGTCAAGTGTTGAAGATGACACCTCAGCTGGCCTACCCTCTCCAAACTACCACACCCCGCCAACTGAGGGCTTTGGGCTAAGACAGATTTAAAGTGCATTATCCCCTCTGTACGGCAGGTCTTCACTGGCACAACGATACACTGGTCTAACCTTAATCACAAGGTTACCGTCCGTGGCCACAATCTCTCGTTCTCCACCCAAAAATTGCTTCTGTTGTTTTTGTTACGTATGTCACCTAAGCGACAGTAACATCAGATCGAGGCCCACGAAATTCATCGCAGCATAGGACTAATATGTACGCTTGTCGCTAACCGTAGCTTTGAGGACCATACAGGTGAGAGTACGATTTGGCTCGGCTCCTCCCCAATTTTAAGGAAGAGCACCCTGGGGGTGGTCAAAGACCTTCCACGAACCTCACGAGAGGACTCGCGGCTCAACCGCTATTTAGAGTACCCCCATGACGCACAAAGGCACTATACATTTACAAACATCCATGCCTTCTCCAAGATTCGAACCCAGCCCCTTTGGCACCGCAGTCAACTTCACTAACCACTATACCGGATGGGCGGCCAAAAACAATTTCTAAAATAAATTAGTTAACTTTGGACATTCAATGACAGAAATGTGGCCCGGTAGCCTAGTGGTGAAGGCAACGGACTTGTTGCCAGTGTCATGAATTCGAGCCTAGTACCGCTGAAGACCCACCGTGTAGGGGAGCTCAAACGTCCTTCCGTTGTTGTGGTGTGGAAGTTAGGAGAGGGAGTGGCAGCTCAGGTGCCGTCCTCAGCACTTGACCTTGTTTCAAAATTACGAGGTGCGTCGCCAAAAGCCCTGGAGTAGCTAAACAGTGCGACGTTATTAGTCACTCACTCAATGATAGAAATATATGTTTAATGCGCAACGCGTCAGTGGCGTAATGTACACCCCCGCATTGCGGGAGGGGGGCAGGTGTTCTAGGAGGCCCAAAAGCGCCCTAAGGAGGCCAAAGGGCCCCCAAGGGGGGTCCTAATATTCTTCGTTACGTAACTGCAATGCGTATTACATCACTTGGAAACTATTAACTTAAAAATTAATGTATTATAATAGCTTGATTTTGATTTATAAATTTTTAAAAAAAGAAAGTGCTAAAAGCTGAAATTTCAAATTTTTCACGCATTTTGCATATTCGTGGGGAATTTACGTTTCTCTTTTCTTTCTCTTAAATATTTTCTATTAAAGCTTTCATCTGCTTCCTGGTTTGAAAACGAAATCTAAGAGGAAATGGGCGAGGAACTGGGACTTAAATTACTTAATCGCTCTCATAAAATTAGAGCATGGACATTAACTGGTGATATTTGATAAGGAGCAGAAATTAGTCCAGTTCAGATCAACTAATTGAGGGAAGTTATAAGATTTAGAAAAGTTTGAAAATTAAAGCTCAGAAAATTATAAAACTTAAACTAGAAATTTAAATATTCGCATTCTGTACAACTGAGTATATAAATCTTATCTTATTATGCAACTTATTAATCTCTTTGTGAGTATATAAATTTTGACTAATAAGCTATTAAAATCTTAGAGACTTGAGTATAGACTTATATATATTTTGGCGAGACAGTTTCGAAAAATTTATCTCACAGAATCTAAACTTAAGAGTTTGATGTCTGGACGGAATTTTAAATTGATTGTTTTCAAAAAATGGTTTATTGAGAAAAAATATATTTTTAATCAATATATAAGTGATAAATTAAAATTAAACGAAATATCACTGTCATTATACTTAAAAAAAACAGAATTTGTTGAACTTCTTCAATAAAACAAACCAAAAAAAGAAGACATTTTATGGAAAATTATCTTATCGGGACTTAATCGTAATCTGTGCTAAGCGTTACTTACATATGCTTTTTCTCAGTCATTAATATTTTAGAGAACTATATATTGGATGAGGAAATTTATAATAAAACTATGAAAGGTAGTATTTTCTTATGCATTAAACACAAAAGGTTGTTCGCCCTTTATGGAAACGATTTTGTTAGCTAATTTTTATCTATAAATGTCGTACTTTTTGTGGTAATTTACTTCTATCTGATAGCCATGATTCTTGTCAATAACTCTAGCTCGAATTTTCCATGAAAGTAAACTCTTTCTTAGTATTGCCATGGCAGTTTTACTCCATTCCTCTTGGAACCGTTTTCCAAAGTCCGTCCAGTATTCTTTGATACCGTTTTCCTAAGGCTCGTTTTAATAAACTGAAAGCACCAAAGTCCATTAGATGATTGGAACATCAGATGATTTTACAGGTATTTAATCAAATGGCATGCACTTTATTTCTGTTTCTGATTCTTTCTTTGCTAAATAAGCTGTAGTTGACTTAGATGTCTCACTATAGGCTTTGTCTGTATGAAGCTCAACTTTATCTATCATAACACATAGGGCACAGCCACAAATATAGTACTGTACAGAAATTGTAACAGAGGAAAATAATATACAAGATCCAATGATTAGATCAGGGAACAAAATTACAAGATCCGTTCACCCCAATAGCCTTTCATGAAACTCTGGAGAAGTTAAATTTCAAACCCACCGGCCACACATGTCCATTAAACAAACAAACCACTAATTGGATTGTATATAGTGTCGAATTATTATAAAGATACATGGTTTCCCTTTTCAGAATACGATTTTTCAATTTGCATTGTTCTACTTTTCAAAAACTGCTGGACACTATTGTAGTGAGAAGTCATTTTGATCGATACATTCAAATCATCATAGCACCACTTCTTTATACGAATTTCAGAAAACTTCGACCTGAAACGTTCACAGATTTGAAAAATATTAAGCGAATTCAAAAAGAAAGAAAGGTATGTATCACAAGTGAGCTAAAACATGATACATTAAAATTTTCTATGGATGTATATTTTGGCATAATAAGTAATATCTGTAAGTATTTCGATTAAAATAAAAACAAAAAAATATTACTCCAAATATATATGCATATAAGATCATTAAAAAGATTTTTTTTTATTATAAAAAATTTTCACTTCAAACAACGCTGAAATCATTTTATATGGGCAATAGTTAGGCTAACCGTAGTGATTATTACGTCGCGGATTCTCACTCGCCCCTCCCCCTTCTCAAATTCACCCATTCGTAATTTCAATTCAATTTTTTGATAACGAAATTTACTTATTTCCTAATTAAATTTAATGTTCTGCAAATTAATAATAATTATATATAAGGATATAAAAAGAATGTTCGTGATTGTTATCCAATTTTCCCACTTTTAAATCTGACTTTTTTCCCTCGATATTTTGTCATTCATGCTGTCTTGCCTAGTGTTAAAAAAGTGAGAGAAACTCGACAATTTTTTTTTTGAAAAATCAAACATTACCAACAGTTTTATAAATGTTTTCGCTTTCAGTATTTTTCATTTCACACTTCAGTTACATAATTCATACGATTTGTTACACAGAAAAATACGTTTCGGTTCAGAATTCAAAGCGTTATTCCGAAGTGAAATACTTTAGTATCAATAAAGATCGTGCAACAAAAAGAAATCAACGCTTTTTAAAAATGTTTTAAAATGCAGAAGAGAAAATCAAGCAATCAAGTGAATACATATAATCTACTTGGAGGCGGGAGAACAAAGCTAAACAACTCCCATGTGGTCTAGTGGTTAGGATTCCTGGCTTTCACCCAGGCGGCCCGGGTTCGATTCCCGGCATGGGAAGCTGAGGTTCCATGGTGTAATGGTTTAGCACTTTGGACTCTGAATCCAGCGATCCGAGTTCAAATCTCGGTGGAACCTTGTTTTTTAAGTTTTATGGTACAATAAATGGAAATTATATTAGTCGTATAACATATCTCAAAAATTCAAGAAGAGTGGCTTTTTAAAATAAAGTTAACTATATTTATCTCATTCATTTACAAAACAATATTACATTCTTATAGATTGCAAAATATTTGATTATTCTATCATTTTTTTGTGTTAAATACAATCTTACTTCGTCTGTTATATGAACAAAACACTAATAACGACAACTTTATTTAACTAAATTTTTGGTTAAAGTGTAGAATAGAGGGGGAGGCATTTAGCGATTTTTATCTAGATCGTTTCCGGTCGCCAAAAAATTGACATCGCCAAGCCCACAGACCCCTATTCTACATTTTAACCGAATTTTTCAATATTGATATTTAACTTTATCCTTATAGCAGAAATAGTGGCAAGAATAAAGCAAAAAGAGCATAAATAGCTTTATTATTCATTGTGAAATTCTCTTTAAAGAAGCAAAATGGCACAATAAACATTGATGTATCAATTTTAATGCTATGTTCACACATACACATTTCTCTTTTCGTAATTATTTAAAATTTATTTTTTCTGCTTTTATGTGAATACACCAATTGGGATGTATTCAAAACAAATATTCATCCATTTTAAGCTTCTCTTACACTTTATTATTCGTTACGAACTGTAACATTGAGAATTGAATAATTTTCCCTTTTTATTCGCTTTTCCATAGTTTAGAATTTGATTTTTTACCAACATAACTTACTAAAACTGCTTTCATGTAATATTTATTGACCTACCTAAAAAATTGTGACAACAAAGATGTGTTTTTGTTTATTTGGGGGATAGAAATTCAAATTATATCTATTTTTAGTATTACTTTTTAATATTACAACAATATTTTAATACTAAATAAATAATTAAATAAATGCATACTTAATTAATAAATGCAGCACTGAAAAATGACTGCACACAGTGACTTCTATCCATGGAGAAGCATTGTTAAAATTATACTCTTTTGTACCATATACTCCAATTAAACAAAATTCTTCTTTATTTTTATGAATAATTTTTTTTCACCTTGGTACACTATGCAAATTTGACTTTTCTATCATGAGAAGTACATACATATAGGATATTTTCAATCTTTCCTTTTTTCAAAAGTAAGGAGAGATCTCATGTATCATAAATTATATCATTCAATGGTACATGTGAGTGCGTACATTATATGTGTGTCTGTGCATATGTACATATGTATGCATGTATATACTCTTGTATTGTTATATTATTTCTTTTAAATCATCCTTAACATCCTGCTTTTGATAATCAAACAATAAAAAGAAAAGTAGTGTGAGTGTTTCTGTTTCACACCAGAATTTCCGAAAGAATCTTTAAATACATGTTTTATTACTCAAGAAATTATTTTTTTAACTGTCCAATTGAAATTTATATAATTTTCTAACTTTTATAAAACTTTTATCATCTGAAATTTTTCAGAATTTGAGGAAAATATGTTACATTTTTCTCTGTCTGAATGAAATAATCAGTAGTCAATTAAATATCAGAGTATTACACAGACAAATGTTGAAAAGAAAACAAAATTTCCCATATAAATAAAATTTATTTCCTAAGTTATATACAGAATGTAGGCTTGAAACAAGCGAACACCTGTAACAAAATTGACTACTGCACAAATTTAAAATTAACATGAAACTCACAAAAAAATTCATTCTATATATCCATATTTTTTAACAATTATTTTACAGAAAAAGAACAATGATATATTTTAATATGAACATTTCAACTTAATCTTTTAAAGAATGTGGAAGAAAAACAAACCGCTGTAAAAATAATTTCATTTAATGTAGAGAAATACCTCAATTTTTGCCAGAAACATATATGAAAACAACTAGTATATATAAAAAAAAGAAATAAACAGTTTTATTTTTTGTAGCTTATTTCTAAAGAAAAATATATGATTTAGTACATTATTTTATTCAGGGAAAGAAAATAAAGGAACTAAAAAGAAATGCTAAATAAACCCATTCCTGCTATAATTTTCACTATATAATTAGATTTTCCGATTTAAAGCATCCCTTTACTTTAACAAAATAAAAAAATTCACATAATTTAACAATTTATTTCAATGCAAAATACTTTATTTAAGCTTTTATACAGCTGTATAACAAATTTAAAATAAAATTGCAAAGGAAGCATTTGTAATTAGTTTAAATTGCAATATAAAATACTTTTAAGCTCATTTTTTGGAAGAATTTTCCTGTTTAAATTCTAAATAATTAAGGAGAAAATTTGGATTAAATGCAAAATTAAAAATGTTGTACATAAAAAAACAAACATTTTTTTAAATATTTCTGGAGTGGATTTGTCAAATAAAAATTTATATAATATTTGTATTAAGTATATAGCTAAAGAGAAAAAAAATATGTTTTAATTTTTAGCATTGAATTAAATATAATTAATTAATTAAATGATATAGAATTACACATATTTTGAAAAAGTCATACAAAAAAATTAAAACAGGCAATGAAAATAAAATTTTAAAAATTTTAATTTATAAATCTTAGATGCTAGCTTTATAATCCTGAGACCAATAATGCTATATTAGTATTCAGTATACTATTTATATTAAAGAACAGGTGTCTAAAAAAATTAGAACAAAAAGAACAAAAATATAAAAAAAAAAAAAAAAAAAAGATTTCTACTTAAATTTTACAAGTTCTTGGTTACATAGCATCGTACGGGGAAAAAAAAGATGAAGAGTAAATAAAGATATAAAAGATTAAATAAAAATGTACAATATATATTATTTCAAAATTATAACATCATAAATTTACAGATCTGATAAGAAAAATTGGAAACATTAGTGTGTTTGAAGAACTTTACTGTACCTTTTCTAAAAAATGTAACACATATATATTTCGTATATATATATATATATATATATATATATATATATATATATATATATATATATATATATATAGTTACAAGAGAAAAATAACCAATATATATATATATATAACTAAAGTAATACATAATTTAAATATATTTAACTATTATTTTAATATCGATAGGTACACATATGTCGCCTTCATTGAGAGAAATATATGTCTTTGAGAAATACAAACTGATAATCATAAGGAGCACCTGATGTAATGCATTAAAATGCATTTTTTCCTTTCAGTCATTTTTCATTATATCACAAAAATTTAAGTCCATCTCACATCAAGATATAGTTATACTTTTCAATACCACTCTGTGAATATAAAACAGGTAAATAAAAATATTTTTATATCCTTTATTCCATTTTGAAAATAATCAATTAATGAAAAAAAATTTATGTTATAATACTGTTAGAAGAATATTAACTACCTTAAAAGATACAAGGCTTACAAATAAAAAAACAAGTTTTGAAAAATTCATGATTCAAACGATCTCTCTCTCTCTCTCTCATTTTTATGGCTCCCATCAAAATATTTTTTTTTTCAAAAAAGCAATAATTTCTTCAAATAAATAAATTAATTAAAATAAGTTAAGAGCACACGTGTGCTTTTTATTTTGGATGAATTAAAAGAATTTTTTACGAAATTAAGTTGCAGAGTTACCATAAAAAGAGAAAGAAATTTATAAAATTGATTCCATTGCAATAAAGCTTTAGGGAACTATGAAAAATAATATAAGTCATGTTACTATAAAAATAAAATACAAGAAGTATTTAAAGCATATTCCTAATTACTCCCAATATATGCATTTTTTCATATTAAACTGTTCTTATATAATATAATTTTAAATTATATTAAAACAAAATTTTTGTTCTCATTCAAGTTGGCATTGTTTAACTTTCTACTTCTTTCAAAAAATGAATTGTTTCAGAGATTTTATGAGAGGAGATAAGATTTTATCTCTCAATTTCTCAAAAACTATATATATATTAAAAATAAACGCTTGTTTTCTACCCTTCTAATTCTGAACTACATTTCTCTCTAAACAAAGGGAAAAAAAATCCTATTTTCTAATATATTGAGAATAGATATTCCAGTCATATTTTTAAGATAATTATGTAATACATAATTTACTAACTCTTTAAAAGATAGTCATTACAATGCATTCTAAAAATATATGTATTAAGGGCATAAATTTATTTTATAACCCTTTTTATGAGATAAAAGTTACACATTCACTATATACAAGAGCTTTAAAGGTACAGATAAACAAAAATAAATATTCACTGCATTCTACAAGACAAGATAATATGTAACACTAATATAATAACAAGTACCACATTTATAACTGTATTGCAAATAAATCTGAAGGGGGAGGGAGGAGTATCTAGCAAAATTCAAAATACAAATTTTCAGTTTATTTTGCATTATTGGCATTAAATAGCAAATATGGACAGTGGAAAGTTATTATAAAATAAAGATTGATTTCCCTATATTGATTAATGGACGTATTTTTAAAAATTTTTAGTAGGCAGGATTAACACAGCAATAATATATAGATGCCATATAATGATCAATGATAATCTCAAATTTGGCATTGTTTACACAAAATGTGTAACTTTTTAAATTATTTTCCCTGGCTGCCATCTCCAAAAAAAGTGCCTTTTAATTTCATTTGGATGTTCAGAAAACATATATCTAGTCTTCGAAAACCCATCAAATCAGAAAGTAAATTACTGATCAGTTATTGAGTTACAAATCAGATAACAGAAGTATATATAACTTGCATACTTTATATATATATATATATATATATATATATATATATATATATATATATATATATATATATATATATATATATTGATGGACAAGCACAATTTTTTTCCACATGGCACTTCATCATCATTTACTATCTAATCAGATTTTCTTTGCATTCATTTCCTTTACCTTTTTATACATGTTTTCTTTCAAGTATGACAAACTCTTTCTGTTTATTGAAAGTTTGAATTTATTTTTAACTTTTCTTAAAATTTTACTAAAAGCAGGCAAAAATCAATTTAAGGGAACTTTTTATTCAATGTCATTTGTTGCCAATTATGATTTTGATATGTTCATATCATATTAATACAAGAGAAAAATTCTACCAATGGAAACTGCAAAAGAGCTTGGGTTTATACTTCCGGCATGAAGCTAAAAGTTTTCCCATCACAGGTATAACTTATTAAAATGAAGTACATTTTTCCTACTTTTGTTACTTAATGCTGTTCAACATTAGATAAACAAGGAGGGCATATCAGAACTAGGTATTGTTTTTAGAATGTAAAAAAAATAGTTATATTAATATGTAATAAGCTATATATTTAATTCAAAACAAACTATGTTTAATAACAAGCCATAATTTTTTTATAAATAATTATATCATAATACTGCAAATTAGCAGTATACAGAAAAAAAGCACAGTTAAAAAAAAAGAATTAAAATATTCGAAATGCCCTCAAATTCAGCTCAAGTGTATTTTACAAAAAAAAAATTTGAGGCACTAGCTATTATCCTGACAAATAACAAGAAAAGCAATGATTCTATGCTTAGTTACAACTCTATTAGAAGCTTTAATTTCATATAATAGGCAAAAAAAATTATTAACAAAATTATTTCACAGTAAAAGTAAGAAATTTACTTCTCAATAAAGTAATGATTTTATCTATCCTATACTATGCATTAATGTATATTTTTTTAATATACATGCATACTGAAACATATACATTTTTAAACTTAACAAAAACATTGATTTAAAATCAAGCAAGCAAATTAAAACTGTTTTAACATATTCATGATAAAAATATTTCAACACATTTTTATAACAATAAAAACACCATACATTTTCAAGTACATATGTAAGGATAAATATATATATTCTTCATAAAATAATTAAATTTGTAAATTATTTTTAACAGGAAAAAAAAAAGACTCTTATGTTTGAAAAAATATCACATGAAATGTAATCTTCATACACTCTTTCAAAGTATTTATAACCATCTAAAAGTTCTCAAACATTATAACCTGGCTCTTGAAATTTTATAGACTATACCAAGCTCTATTCAACACTCACAACTCTAACTTGGATAATATAACATTTTCTCTCAGTTTATCAAAACTCATCAACTCTTACATGTCACTGGCACAAATAACATAACAATACTTTTCACAAAGTGATAAAATACTCTACCTCTCATCAAAGTCTTTTAAGATCCATGAATTAAGGAATACAACATTGATTCATTCATGCTGTAAAGTATGCATGTGTTTTAAAAGAATAATTTTTAGCTCGTAGATTCTTGATTAGAATCGAGTAACAATTTTTTTAATTCAGTAGGAGATGATACTGGAAGTGAACATGCATTTTTTTGGCAGACATATGCATCAGAATCTTTGGCAGACTCATTTGACCATCCAAGGGCTTTCAAACGCTCCAAAAGAAACTTTTCTGAATCACTGTTGGCTAATAACAATATTTTGAAAGGAATGTAAAGTTCATGGACTTGTTTTAAAAGTTCTTGGCTGCTTTGAGAATCCTTTTCACCAGATATTATAATCTAGAATGTATTTAAATTATCAGCTTAAGTATATAAAAAAGTTCAGTTATCAAAAAATATAATTTGAAAATAATGCTATGAAAATACGCTGTTTTTGTTTGGATACATAAGTGGATCATTATTAAAGAATAAATCAAGAAAATCTATACAAATGATAAAATTTTAGAACTCCTACCTAAATTAGCATACCAATAAAGAATAAAACTATAAAACCTATTTCATTAAATTAGTTTTTTTTTTATGAAATATGCTTATTCAATAAATAATTCCAAAAACAAATAATTTAAAGTGCTAAAAAAATTATAACAATCAAGCAAAAAGTTTGGGTGATACTCTTCTAATTATAAAAGTAAGTTAAAATGACATAAGTAATTTAATACTTTTTAAAAAATGAAAAATATACCTGTTTATAATTTGAATAATAAAACATTAAGCCACAGAGCATTTCAGGCAAAGCCATGGGCAACATCATCATACGATGGCTGTATAGTGATAAAATCTTCACAGCCTTGTCCTGCAAACTAATGTCAACCAAGATATTGGAGAGACGTAATAAATTGCAAACAGCAACCGAATTCGGATTTGGCTCAGCACTATCCTGATCTAAAATTAAAACATATTCACTGATTTACCTTTAAAATAATAATAATGAAATATAAACTAACTAACATGTATCTATTTTTAAATATTTAAAAGTCATTTTTTTAAAAAATAATTAATGTATCGGTTTCACTTAAAGGTAAAAATTTAGTTGCATATATGACACAAACTATAGTTTAAATGCTTACAACTATAAAATCAAACACACTGTGAAAATATTCAAACACCAGTTACAGATATACATGAATTTATAAGTATAATCAACATACCTAATCACAAAAATAAGAAATACATATATTTAATGATTTATTTGCACAATTATATTTTTCACATAAAATTCTAATTTACTAAGTTAATAATTATTATGCTATAACTTTAGCAATATTATTTATTGACCTGAAACTACAATAACTAGAAAATAATCAATAATAAAAATGACGAACATTTGAGCAAGCATAATTATATTTTTGTTTCAAAAGAATAATTATTTTTAAGGTATAACATAATTTCCATCATACATAATGCATAACACATATAATATTCTTATTTTTTGATAAAATTAACCACAATGAACGTTTACGTAATAACTAATTCATTTGATTACATAAGATTCTCACTGCATCTTGTTCTATATTTTTAATATTAATTTTAAAATTCAAATTTTTAAATTTACGTTAATTTTTCAAGCAAATATTTTGTCTGCTATTCCAATTGCAAAACCATTAAAAAATCTTTAATAGTTAATGATAATTTAATTGATGTGATTATGGATGCATTTATAAAATGATAACTCCATTATTTATTTTTAACACATTGAAAAATATGAAAGCTTTACTGAATTAATTCCATAATTACCTTCTTTCAGCCTCAAAACAATGGAAGGATCTGTAGATACACTGTTATAATAGCCTCCATCTGCAGCATCCCAAAAGAGACAATCTTGTGTGGTCTGTAAATTAGAAGCCCATTCTAAACACCAAGGATCGTAAGTGGCTTCATAGAGATCGAGAAGACCACGTACTAAAAACGTATAATCTTCCAACACTCCAGGAATAGGAGACAGGCTGAAATAGAAGAAAAGAAAGTTTAAAAAAATCAAAGCTATTTTCTGTAGTTTTATAATATATATGTTTAAAAATTATAAGAAAAATTTCAAATCAAGAAAAATGTGTGAACTTTAAATTAATATGTTACAATTAAAATGATTTGAAGAATATCAACAAATGAATTGGTAAAATATATCAAAAAAATCTTGAAGGAGAGATAGGTAAAAGAATTGAAAAATATTTCACAATACAGATATTACAGAATTTTGCCAAAAATGCTTATAGTGAATCAGAGTTAGTCATATTATGTCAACACAAATATTGATATAATAGTGTGATGCAAAACATAGGTTTCAACAGAATTTCAGTTAATCTTTCAGAACAAAAATTCATTATAAAAAGATTCAACCTCTTTTTTTAGCATCAATAACTTACATTTGAGCTATGGTGCCTTTGGTACCTTTATAAGCACTTCGTAATAAACAGCCTGTTTCTTGATTATATAAATGTTTATTTAAAAATTGAGCTGCATCCATGGCATATTGAGCATATTTTGTTTCCTGAAGTACTTGTGCTGCTCTTGCAAAGCCACTAATCATTAATCCTAAAAATGTACAACAAAACAAAAACAAATAATTCTAATACATATTACACAAAAACAAATTCATGCACCGAGTTATATTTTAAATATTTATTTTTCTTTTTAAAAGTTCATTTTTTTATTCTAGAGTTTAACATAGAATAAAATCATCTAAGTTTTTTCTTACTGTATGAGTTTTAATTCATTAGCATTTACTGTTTTAAATAACAACTACATCAATATTTTATTAAAATACTTTTTACTGTTTGAATAAATATGTTTAGGTTATTTAAAAAACTACAGACATTTTATCTAAAATTACAGACAAAGAACTAGTAAATACAGTTATTTACCATTCCAAGAAGTAACAAATTTATCATCCATATGTGGTTTTGGTCGTTTCATTCGAACTTCTAATAATGTTTCCTTTCCCTTTGAAATGGCCTCTTTGAAAATATTCATATCAATATCCAAATTCTTAACACATTCTTCTTCAGTAGTTTTTGCAATAAGGACATTTTTATCTTTCAACTCATGATGTGGATCCTACATTATTTTACATTATTAAAGGTAAATAAATTATAAAATAAATTTCAAAAACGAGAAATTTGAAACTTTTAAAGGACATATTTTAAATAAATAAATATAACAGATAGAATAAATAATAATTTTCTAACATTTAAGAAAATAGATTTTTTAAACAAATTTAGATTCAAAGTAAATAAATAATACAAAAATAATAGTAAAGAACACAGAACTCCATTTTTCCTTAATAAAAAATTTATATGATTACAACGAGTACATCTAAAAAAGGATTTGCTTTCCAATTTACTTGAATTAAAGTACTAAAACAAACTAGCTGTCAATTCAACACATTTTAAAACTAATATATGAAGCAGTTCTCCTCACTTGATAAGGATCAACATTTCCTTCAGCTTCCACATTGAAATATTTACAGAAAACATCAGCTAGAGTATAAGTTGTACTCTCTACAGCTTCAGATAAACTTTCTCGAATTTCTTCTTCAGTCCAAACATAAAAAGCACCCTCTTTTTTCCTTTCAGCAGAAACATGAGGTAAAGAATCAGCATCTTCAGCACTATAAAATCCTCCATTCTGGAAAAAAAAAGCTTCTTCACATGTGGTTTGAACAGTTATGCAAATAAAAATTATTTACTATCAAAAAGATAAAACATACTAATAATATTGATAAAATACTAATTAATACAACAAATATATCATAATAATTTTTAAAAAACATACATACAGTGGTGGCAAAAAGTCCTGAACACACTCATTTTTTTGCGTAATTTTCGTGTTTGACTTCATTTTTCGTTATGAAATTTTATCACACTATCTTAAATATTGTTATTGATTTTAATGTATTTTTTCATGCTGATTTCAAATCTGTTTGTAGATTCCAATTAAAGTAAATAGTTTCATTGATATGTTGAAAAAACCTTGACAAGAAAGCACGAGGTCACTGTAAGAATGAGTGAGTGTGTTTTCCACCAATGGAATGCTCCGTTATTTCAACCAATCAGAGAGCAGTAACAATAAAGGGTTGAAAGAAAAAGGTGAAACGTGGTTTATTGTATTGAATGCAGTTATGTGCTTGTGGAAAATAGTGTATTGAAAGCAATTTGAAGTGCATTTGTGGAAAATATTGGAATTATGGCTAAATTTTCATATCTGCCTGAGAATAAAAGGTACAAAATAATACATTTGAAGGAAGAAGGTTATTCTATGCGCCAAATTGCTGCTAAAGTACCATGTGGCCTTTCTACTGTTGTGAGAAATTTGAAAAGATTTTCTGAAACAAATTTTATTGCGGACAGGGGGCAATCAGGACGACCAAGAAAAACATCTTTACTTTAAGACAGGTTATTGCACAGAATTTCACTTTCAAACAGAAAGCTTAATTTCTCGCAAATTTTGAAACAATGGACTTTGTCATCAAATGTGAGTGTGTGCCCAAGAACTGTTAGAGGAAGACTGCTGGAAATTGGGTTACGAGGCTGTAAAGCGCACCCAAAACCATTACTGACTGAATTTCAACGCAAGAGGCGATTGACATGGGCAAGGGAACACATTCATTATAGACTATTAAAGATTGGGAAAAGGTAATATTTAGTGATGAGGGGCAGTTTTGTATTTCTGGCAACCAAAGTAGTGCCCATGTAAGACGACACACTCATGAGGAATTCAGCCATCAGTGTCTGAAGCCCACAGTAAAGTACCCGACAAAAATGATGGTATGGGGTTGCATGTCTTCTCATGGTGTTGGAAGACTTCACATCGTTAGCGGAACAGTGAAAGCCATGGATTACATTGAAATACTACAAAATAAATTGCTACCAACTGCAAGAGATCTTTTTGGCATGGTTGAAAGCCCATACTGTGAATAGAATGAACTGGCCAGGACAGTCTCCCGACCTTAATCCGTTAGAGAACTTATGGTTTAAAATTGGTTATGAAATTTCAAAGAAAAAACCTTCAAACAAATGTGAATAAATTGAAGATTTAATATTTTCCTTCTTCCCATATTGTCACGAAAGATCTTCTTTTGAAATTGGTGCATTCCATGCCAAAATGATGTCCAGCCGTAATTAAAGCAAACGGCTGGCCCATAAAATATTGATTTTCTAACATGTGACAACAATGTAATTTTCAAAATGCTTATATATTAAATATACCGTATTTGTCAATTTTCGTGTTATTTTTCTTTGCATATTATGTTATTCTATATTGTTTTATTCTGCACATATTTCAGATTATTATGTTCAGGCAGCTTTACTACAAAAAATATTTTAGTCATTAAGATACTAGTAGTAGATTTCACAACGAAAAATGAAGTCAAACACAAAAATTACGCTAAAAAATGAGTGTGTTCAGGACTTTTTGCAACCACTGTATTATTGCTGATTGGTAATTCTTTTAACAAAAAGGTAGCTGAAAATTAAATCTAGGCTATTTTGACTAACAACAAAACAAAACTATTCACTAAAATTAAATATTTAAATTCTAAATAGATATAAGATTTAAAAATCGATAAAAATATTTGTGCCGATGCAAATTGGTAAAATAATGCAAATGTAAGGAGAAAAAAACAATAGAATAACTATTTAATTATTTTACACAAAAAAATTAAATAAGTGTTACATATATATACTTAAAATAAGAAAAATCCACTTTGCATCAATAACTTTTAATTGTTAAATTACAGATGGAAACACTGTTTTTAAGAAAATGTTTAATACTTTTTGGGAAAAGACTGTTCCTTAAGGATACCTCTCGTTCCTGCAAACGTTAGTGATATCTACAACTGATTCAATGTATTTTACAAAAAAAGTACTTATTGAATATATGATACAAAAGCGAATGAACTTTACCACATCACGCAGATCTCTGGAAACATATTCTAAAATATCACGAGCAACATCAGCAAAAAAGTTATCTTTAGTAATTTGGTAGGCATCTAAATAAGAAATAGCCAACTGGCCTTGGTCATAAAGCATCTTTTCAAAATGTGGAACATGCCAAAACTGGTCAGTTGAATATCTATGGAAGCCCTAAAATATGAATGCTTATTATAGGTAAAAGCAACTTCAAAGAGCTATAAAATATACAGTCATATAATTTGAAATTTAAAATACTAATTTAATGTTGATGCATTTACATAATTTGAAATTTGTATTTTTCGAGAATGGAATAAATCCTATTTCCATTTTAAAAAATATTATATTTTAGCAAAGAAAATTTACTCAAGTATATAGCAATAAATTATATGTTTTATTTTGAAGACAAATTTTTTAAGCACATAAAATTTAAAAAGGAACATAATACCTTGCCGACATGATCATGTATTCCACCTCTTGCCATCATTTTTAAAGTATGTAAAGCCATTTGTAATGATTTTTTACCCTCCTTTGATTCAGGGTTAGTGGAATACATTCGAAATAGAAAGTTAAATATCACTAAAAAAATACAAATGTGAATGTAAGTAGATTAATTTTAATTATATGAATGCAATAAAATACAGTTGTAAACTTTTAAAATAATTTAAAGAACATAATTATCAAAATTTTTCAGGATAATACATCTAAGATCTTTCTAGCTAAGATGATTATTTTTGAAATAGGAAAAATCAATTCAAAAGATGTTCATATTTTATGAAACTAAAGGTTTCAAACAATATTTCCAACTTAATGGTATTTTGAAATATCCATCTTATGGTATTTTGAACTATATTTAAACTGAGTTAAAATGTACTTTTAAAAAATTTTTAGCAACTCGGGAACATTATTAGAATATAAAAAGTTATACAATTATCAAGCATACTGCTGTGATGCATCATCGATAAACTTTTTTATGGTTATAATTACGTTTTAATTTGAAAAAAAATAATAACTATGTTTTATACAACACACAAGAAACATTTAACAGTGCTGTCTATTAAATTTTTTAATAATCCAAGAAAATTCATGGAGGTACCTTTTATAAAATGAATATCCCTAATTTATATATATATATATATATATTTATATATATATATATATATATATACAAATCAAAACTAATTTAAATTTTAATAAATAATTTAGAGCAGAGGTTCCCAAACTTTTTTGTCCCTTGTCATGTTTTTCGGTTTTGTGTAGATCCCTACTTACCTAATATTAAATTTTTGCAAATTTATCAACTTAAATGTTTTTGACAGCTGGTATAGCACTACTTACTTTAAAAATTTTATGTTTCTAATTGTAGTTCAGTAGTGTTTAAACTTAAGAAACACATGTGAATTAATTAAATTAAAATTTAATTAATATATGAAATAACTCTTACATAAAATAACTGAGCAACAAACAAATGTTTTTATTGGTTGGGATGAATCTGTTGCTTCAATAAAAAAATTTTCAACACATTTAGCTTTAATCTTTTAAGGTTTAACTGTAAATCTCCTCGGTTAGTAGTATTCGATCTTTCTTTTTCTTTTTTTTTTTTTTCTTTCTGTTTTATTTTGGAGATTAGCAAGTGTGCTGAAACTCCTCCTCTTGGGGAAAAGCAGTTAAAAACTTTCTTGAGATGTTCCCTAATTCGGGATAAATAACAGGCATATCTTTTCAAAGCCAAAATTGCTGACATTCCTTTCTGAACTTTACTTTAAGATTTTCATTCGGGCTAATAAAATCAGTTGCTTTTGTAATCAAACATATTTTTTTTTAATGTGACAACATGAATTCATTACCTACTGTGATATTACCATAGTCTAAGCATTCCCAAACCTGGTTTCAAAATCTGAATAAAGGGCATTTAAATGTTAAACATAGATTCAAACATCATTTCTCTGGCAGATTGTCCGTGGCAAATTGAGAAACTGTTAAAATTTGTGATGTCCAGTTTTTTATTCCTTTAGCTTGTTTCTGGCATGAGTGCGTGAATATTATCATCACACTGTTCAGCTACATGAGGGCTTTTGGGGACAGACCACTTAATTTTGAACCATGGTCAAGAGATGTGGACGACACCTGAGCTGGCACCCCCCTCTCCTAACTACCACACCAACGGGAGGACGTTTCATCTTTTGACAGATTTAACATGCATCGCTGCCCTACATGGTGGGTCTTTAGTGGTACTGGGCTCAAACTCATGACATGCCTGCCATGATCCAATACCTTGACCATTGGGCTACCCCAGCCCTCAGCTTGTTTCTGGCACTAACACAAGAAACACTGAAATGATGGTCCTTTTTTAATGAAATTTATTCTGTCCCCTTGTTAATGCAAATTAACCCCAGTAAATTTAGTAAATAAAGCTGTTATAGGTAAATCTGGTTCACTCACTTGATTAAATTTTCTTTTAAAATTAAAGTCATGATCTGGTTTAGGCTATCGTAGGCCCCCATTTACATCTCATGGACACCCAAATTATTTTTTCACTGACATGGACCCCTTGCAGGTCATCATAGACCCCTAGGGGTCCATATAGACCACTTTGGGAATCACTGATTTAAAGCAATGAATATGCTTTTGCTAATATTTCAGAAACTTCTACTTAAAACATCCCTTTCTTCCAGTTTTTGTAGCTTCTCGATATCTGTTTACTTAGCTTAAGCAACCATCTATAAACACGTAGTTGCTTTTAAAAAAAATGGCATGTTTAATACATAAAATTTTATTCAATTGCTGAAGTTTTTTTAAAAAATTGTTAAATAGTTTTTATTTTAGATATTTCTGAAGAAAGCTATTTACAACAGGAGCAGGAGTTTTTAAAACTGGTTTGTATGTTGAACAAAATATTGATAAAATTTAGAATTAAAAAATTTAATCAAAAATACCTGGTTGAGGAAATTTTGGTGGAGTACCAAAGCCCCCAAATTCCTTATCATAAGTTTGTGCTAATTCACTATAACAGCTTTTTATGCATTCAATAGATGGTGGCATTTTTCCAGACTCAGAAAAAGCTTTAAGACTCATAGATTGTGTGATTATTTCCAGAATTCTACTTCCTTGTTCTAAAACCTTATCTTTATTTATCTGCCACTGTAAAAAATAAATATTGATTATATAAACTAGTTCTTTTATGGAAAATTATATATTCAAAGTATAAAAGAAAGAAACTGTACAGTGCAAATAATATATAAATATAATTATGTAAATTTGTTTCTGTTTTTTCTACCTTACAAAGTGAAAATAATTTATAATTTTCATAATAAATGCATTTTTAATTTATAATAATTAGAAAGAATGTCCACCTTCAACGAATATGAATAATGTTTCTTTTAGTACAAATCATATTTTAAAACTCATATTGTTTTTGTTCCAAAATATTTGAGGGGAAATAAAATTTGTTAAAAAAATTAATTTATACCAAAATTCATTAGAAAATTATGTTATAAATGTAATAATTTATGTCTGGTGAATTCAATGTCTGGTAAAAGGAACGAGTATTTATTTTTTTAAAAAGTAAATGATGTGTGTGTGTGTGATTTAGAACAGTAACAAACACTTTACTTGAAATAGGTTTGCATTGCACAAAATAAAATTTGAATATGGTTTTGATTATTTTACATTAAAAAGTTAAAATAAGATTTTGGTTTAAATATAACTAAGAATTTGACAAATTTTATCTTATTTTACTTTAAATCACTTTAGAATAAGAAATATAGTTTGACTAATAATTAGAAGTAATTAAAAAACTGTTAGCTTTCATTACAGATAAAAAAATAAAATAAAAGTGAATAAATGTGACTACATATGAAATTAAATAATTATAAACTAATTACATACTTAGCATAAAAATAAAACAAAATAAAAAGGTACATAAAGAATTATTGAGAAAGAGAACTTTTAAGAATTTAATCAAATAAAAAATATGCTACCATTCAATTTTCTAAATTAATTTAATAATTCATATTTGTAAAACAATACTTAATTTGTAATTAATTTATTTTTGGATATGTAAAACAATTATGAATAAAAATAATTTTTCAAAAATAAGTAAAAAATTTTATTTTGTTAAACATTAAATGCTCTTTTAAAATTCAAATGCACACATTTTTTTAAAATTTCTTTAAGTCTCAAATTCTTAAGCAAAATATTGAAAAAAGGAAAATTTAAGATATTAACGTAAAAAAATCAATTGTCCAATAAAAACAATGTTTCTAATATAAGTTCATTTATGATGTTAATTAAGTTTAAAAAAATTTTAGTAACATAACTTCACTTTTTTTTAGCTAAAAAAAATCTGTTCATCAACAGTGAGTTACAAAAGTTATCACATTATTTATTAGTACATACAGGGTACACATTGTCCAATAGAAAAAGTACATAAAAGGCATATTATTTATTAGAAGAATGAATATATAAGAAACATTTATACAATTATAAAGCACTAACTTGTTCAGCAATATTTTGCAAAATAGTTTTAAATCCAGGTTGTCCATAATAACGATCATCTGGAGGAAAATATGTACCCCCCAGTATGGGTTTCAACTCTGGAGTCAACCAAACACTCATTGGCCAGCCACCACCTCCAGTTGTAGACTGAAAATAATTACTTCTATTAATTTATATTTATCAATTTAAAATTAGAATCTTCTAAATCAAGTTAAAAATTATCAGAGAACTCTCATTATTGAAATTCTTCATGTACTTGATTGCATAAATATGATTGCCTGGACATTTTTTTAATCCTACAGGCTAAAGAAATTTTTGAATTTTAACATATAAAATTAAATTTAAAAAATATATATATATGATTGAACAATAATTTCTTCCTAGCATAAATTTTAATAGAATTTTCCATAAATTAGCATTACCTGAACAAATGTCATGTATACTTTATCAACATCTGGTCTCTCTTCTCTGTCAACTTTTATGTTCACAAAGTGTTCATTCATAACTTGGGCAATTTCTTCATTTTCAAAAGATTCTCTTTCCATTACATGACACCAGTGACAAGTTGAGTACCCCACTACATAAAAAATAAAAATAATTATTTTAATTATATAAATAATAATTTATTTGTAATCAAATAAATTACAAATAAAAACATTTTTAATCGTCTTATTTCATAATATATATTCATAATTCTTAAATTTTGAAAAGGTAGAAATAAACTATGCAAAGTTGAAAATAATACTAACTTACATACTATATCAACTAATATGCAATATATTACAAAACGCCATTAACGCAAATCCATTGGAGTAAATAATTTACCTTTTCCTTAAACAAATTTATAATAAAGTTTTTTTTTTGCCTCATATCTATTTTTTCATGAACCTAAATAGGAAAGATAATTCATAGATAAAATGTTTAATATAGAAACAATACAAACCAGAGAGAAATATCATTTTATCTTCTTCAATTGCTTTTTTAAAGGCTTCAGTACCCCATGGATACCTGAATAAGTTTACAGCAATAAGTCTATTTACACATAAGTTTAGAAATTTTTTATAGTAAATAAACAATAGAAGACAGAAAATTTTACAATACCATTAATCATTTAAATCAAGGGATATATCATGCAAAGCACTATGGCAACATTTAAAAATTCAACATATGTTTTTCCCTTGAGTCATTAATAAATTTTTATAAATAAATAGAAATTGGAAATGTAACATTAATTTTTTCCACTTTCCTTTTAGATCAAACATTTAACACATTATCTGTAGAAATAATTTCAGAAAATTTGAAGTTAACAAATATTTTCCTTCTATATTTTTGAAAATTAAGATGAAAGTCATTCAGGCATACACATAACAATATCATAGTTGTATTTATTTTTAATTTGCATTAAACAAATATATTGATATGTCTAATGCATAAAACAACAACATAATAATAATCCTAAATTCATGGGTTGCATGTAATTGAAATAATTTAACAATCAGCAAAAAAACCAATAGTCAAAATGATAATTTTTCAATTTTATATTTCAAATCATATAAAATTAAAATAATTAACTTATCCATTAAAAGAAAATCTTTTTACCAATCAACAGGATTTGTAGCGTGTTGCAATAGATATGGTGACCTTTCTAGAGCTAATTTGTTTTTAATCTTGGGTTTATTCTCCTCCTCATTTTCATTGCTTGACTTATAATCACTGGTTTCAGATGAGGATGCCATTTTGTTGTGTTGAAAAAGATACCTAAAAAAATGGTATAAAGTAATATTAATTTTACAATTTATTTCATAATTATTTTTAGCATTTCAAATGGTAAAAGTATAAATGCAGTAATTAATAGTACAAAAATGTTAGGAAAAATACACAAAGAAATGAGAGACGATTATAAAATATTTTCACATAAGATAAAACAATGTAAAGTTATTCTTAATAAAAAGAAATTTGTAGATAGCTATAGCACAAAAAAAAAAAGAATAAAGTTCATCCACTTCATTTGTAAAGATATCACCTCATTTTATTTTTCTTTTTATAAAGAAAAGAAGAAACTTCTTTATTTAAATTCTTTGATTTTTAAACGTTTATATAAACTGTTGAAATTAACAAATTGGTAGCAAAATGTTGGTAGTATATCACAGTGTTTTAAGAAAAAATCTAAAAAATATCAAGAATTACAACTCTAAATGGGTTTCACAAGATGTTCTACCATTTCAATGGCTTTGCACATTTCACTAGCTTTTAGCATAAATTTTACATGTTCCTGCTTCTCTCTCTCTCTTAACAAGGTACCTTCACAATCAAATATGTTTGCAATACATTTTTACCAAAAATAAGAATAACTCTTCTGAAAGCTTTGACGAAAAAAACCCTCTATTTCAGAATTATATTAATTATTTTAAAATAGGATATTTTGTGTCATTGTCTTGATGCAATTAGACACAGAGGTACTTCTAAGTGGTTATCTCAACGAAGAACTTGTTCTCTTCATCAGTGACGTAACGTTCACCCCCGCATCGTGGGGTCAGGGTTGTAGGGGGCCCTAATATTATCTGTTATGCCACTGCTCTTCCTCAATATTAGATGCAAAATAAACTCAAATCTTACACAATTATCTGGATCGCCTTAAAGTACCTTGAATGAATATAGTTCACAGTTATTGAAAGGACACATATCCTAATTCAGAACTTTGATTCACAAAATAAATAATTGCATTATCTTCCCTAATAATGGGCAATTGCATTTCAAGGCTGATCCATATTAACTTATCCATTTGTTAATTACAGATACATTGTCATAATTACAGATACACAACAAACTAGAGCTACTGCGGGCAACACTTTTTATCCCTCAAATGTAATTAGCAGCCCTGATGCTGTTTTGAAGTGGGTCTGATATTTTCTGACAATTCGTATAACTACAAAAAATCCTCAACTCTTAACTTTATAATTTGGTAAAAACTTGTTTGTTCAACTCTCTATTCAGTTCTGATTTGTTTATGAAAAATAATTTATAAGAGCAAGATATTTTATAAGGATGGGAAAAAATCTATTTGCATTTTTTGATAAAGCACCATATTTCTAGAAAAATATTTTTGAATGCTCCTTCCTCATCAAACAATAAAATCCACAGTCCCTTGACAATTTATTATAACAAAAAAAACTGCATTTTGAAAATGAAATGCTAATCAATGTAACTATGGTTAAATATATACATATATAAATTTTCACATACTCAAGCACTTCTGTGAATTTCATAATGTAACATGTACTCTCAAAAACATGCCAATAAATGACATTGATTACAAATGTAGAAACAAGAAGTATGGATAGTCTCGAAGTATCCATGCACTTTAGAATTGCACAAAAAAAAATTCACAAAGTTAGAATTCATTCTATGAGAAAAAAACAGAATTCAAAAATTAAAAATGGGATATTTTCTTCAAAGGTGAGATAACACTTAATTGTAAAACCAATTTCATTCTTGTAACAATTTTTCACTTAGGAAAAAAAATTTTACTTTTAAACCCTGAAAAATATTTGAATATAAATAATACAAAAAAAAGTCTACAATGTACAAGATGAGATGTTTAGAGCACAGTTTGTACCACAAAATCCTTTTTTTAAATGAAAACTACATATAAAGTATAATGGTAAATTTCCAAATATAGGCCAGTCTATATACAAATTAAGAATGCCTTTTTTTCCCATCAAAAATTTATTTAAAATTTAAAACTTATATATAAATTAAACTGAAAAAAATCCAGGAACTTTCATACAAGTCATCATCAGAAAAAAATTGTTGACAACCAGGTAAAATGGGTTGAATATTTTCCAATGAAACAGCAGTAAAGTAAAACGTCAGATGTTACTGACAACTCTGACATTTTAAGTAACCCTATCTGAATCTAGCATAATTTTTCCATTCATTTGTTATCATCTTGTACATAATTATGATAATTGCACTAATTTTATTTTTGGAGTACTTTTTTTTTCTTTTGTCTGAAAAATGAACAGGTAGAAAAACTCATAGATGGCAAATTTCAAACTACAGGTGATCATATTTGCAGAAAATTTTAATAACAGTAGAGCTGCTCAGCATTTCTCAATAAATGAGGAACAAGTTCATGAGTGGAGAAAAAAACATCTTGAACCAGCTGATAAAAATTATGTTAAATGCTGTAAATTTCCTACATGCTCTATGTACACTTTTAGGTACTTACGTATTATTGCAACCTATTGGCAACATTATATGAAATGAAGCACCTGGTTGCCAATTCAGCCCGTAGGATACATAGGAAATCTGGGTTGCCAACTTGGGGAGTTATTGAGTTGGCAACTGTTGCAATTATATGTAAGTACCCAGTAACATAACGGAGAACATTTGGGCCAGTCTGTGATGTTGGGGTGTACATTATGCCCCTGTAAGTACCCACTTTTATAATCATGCATGAATTTTAAACAGATTTTTACTGAATCCGTCAATTATTTCAGAGTTAATCTTTTAAAATCATATTGCAATTTTAACTATATATTATATATACAAAGTATATAATTATTTGGAAGAATACATAAGTTCTATTTATATGAAGTTACTAGCCTTCTAAACATATTTATCTGTAAGCAAAACAATAGTAATTGAATACATAGTATATCATACAGAAAGGGAAGCATTATTAGAATGGATGATAAATATGTAAAAAAAACAAAGTATATATTAAGGAACAATGATAATTTAAATACAAATATATTACCTTTTCTCATATTCATAATTGTTACTTATTTATGACATGCAAGGAAATTTTCTGAAAAACAGCTCTTACAATTACATAAATACTTATTATATAAGTGGGTGTTTTTTTTATTTAAAATTGTGAATAGGTAACAGCTGTTCATTAGTTCATAGATTATCCTTCAATCATTTTGAATACAATTTCCATAACATTAGTTACTATATTCTCAAAAATTATTTAAAATCATTTATTAAAATAAGTTGAAATTAAATTTTATTAGTACAAATAATTATATAATTAAGATAAACAATACAGCTTCTATATAAAAATGTTTTTGATATTTTTTTTAAAATTACAAATTACTTACTTATTGTTTCGTTGTAACAATTTAAAGTCGCAGAAACCTTGAAGAGAAGGATGCTGTAGAACTTTAAAATTCCGGTATTGCGACTTGATCGGTGGGCATACTGTCGCAGAGACAAAAGCAAAGCGAAAATTTATTCTAAGTTTAAACATGAGACAAAATAAATAATCTCATACAAACATAAATACTTCAAAAAAGAACTACCTCTATCAAATAGAGTAATAAGGTATGTTAATCAGAAAAGCCGCTAAAGATCCGCATCTAAAGATGAGCAAGCATCGTTTTCTCTCATATTCTCTAATCCTAATATGATAGATGGCTAGAGATGCGGAAGATAAATAAAGGACGTGTTAATGAATAATGAAGTCCAACTTCTATTTAAGATTTGAAAAGTTATTCAATCACTTTCACAGTCTTTTAGTTATCATTATTTTCAAAAAGAAGTAACAATATGCTTAAATTTTTCTCGAACTATTGACTAATAAAATATTCAGGGAATCATTCATCGCAAGGCCTCATTTTTGCAAAATCGCATGATTGTTATTTAGTGAGTGGCATCACACTTTTCAGAAAATAGACTAAATAGCGGCAAATGTTGAAATTACGGGATGTGTTGATATACGTGGTATTGCTGAACTTCGGAAATTTTTATTTATTTTACGATATCTGTTTTTCCAATCGTTCATTACAACTGCACGGCAGGAAGAGGGTTTGAATTTTTCTTTTCTTTTATCTGGACTTTGGTAAGTTTACCAATTTCTTTTTTCATATTTATTTTTTCTAACGAGGACTCAAGCTGAGTCACTCCTCATTTCGGGTTATAGACTCAAATGATCCAAGCTACTTAGCATTAGAAAATATGACGGAACCTGCAGACTATAAATATTATAAAAACGTCCAAACTGCCCAAGAACTAATTTTGCGAACTGGTAATAAAAAATTTAATGATATTACTATTTTACTTGAACATACAGAAAAAGCAGGTAGCATCCCTAAATCGAACCCGCATCTACTACATGCCGAACTAAAAAACAAAATTCCTAGGCATGACAATATAACGCATATGTATTTCACTAGAAGTGGAAAAATAAAAATCAGCACCTCGGATCCTGTATGCGCTGTTCAAATAACAGCTATTGACCAAATCTTAAACACTCCAGTAAAGGCCAACATAATATGGGAAGGATTCACTTCACGATTTCTGCTTTTTGATATTCCAACTACTGTACACCTGGCAGACGTGGCAATAGAATTAAAAAACTCAAATGATCTAGACATTGTTGAAATTAGAAGATTCATCAAACCCAACAGTCGTCAAAAGGCATCACCAGTTTTAATTACAATTCTTGGTATAAATACACCAGAATGCATAAAGCTATGGTTCTTTAATCATAGAATACAATTATTCATAGATAAACCCCGGCAATGCAGTAAATGCTTTAGTTACACTCACTTATCCCGCTTCTGTTCTAGCCCTATAAGATGCATTAACTGTGGAGAATCCCACGCTGAACAGTGTATAAATTCCTCAAATTGCATAAATTGTAAAGGAGATCACACACATCCAGCAAATTCCCCCAATTGTCCAAATTTTATCAAAGAAAAAAAGATACTGGAATTCAAAAATGTAACCATCATCTAACTTTGGGAGAGGCACGGCGTAAATTCAAAGAAACACACTCTTCAAATTATTCTACAGTATTAAAAACAGCAGCTCCAGTGCCCAACATGCAAGAATTTGAAAAAAAACTAGAAAATATTGTAGCAAATTTTCAAACAGCTTTGGAAAAGCAAACTACAGCCATCATGAACTCTGTCCAAACTAGGCTAGAATCTATGTTCAAACACTTGGTTAATATCATAGAATAAGCAAACAACCATCCTCACCCAACAGGGAAAAAAATGCAAATTTACCGTAACAAAAGTTTGATATAGCTGTTCCAAGTTTATCTCACGATAAGGACAATTCATATAATAACATCGATATTGGATAACTTTGAAAATCAAAATTGAAGCCTTAATCGTGAATATTTATTTTCCTTTAAAATAGATAACTTATCTATAATTAATTGTATTTCATTTTCTCAAGCGGAGGGGAGGGGGGGAATTTTATATATCAATTTTTCTTTTAAATCTTATGCGTTTTCTGCAATGGAATTGTAGAAGCATAAAAAACAGACTAATTTGGTTAAATATTCCTCCCTTTTCACAATCAGACATCCATGGTTCAAAATTACGTGGTCCGTCGCCAAAAGCCCTCGTGTAGCTGAACAGTGCGACGTTAATATTCAATCAATCAATCACAATCAGACATCTGGATTTTTCAAGAAACTTTTTTAAAACCTAAAGATCATTTTCAAATCCCAGGAAAAGTAATTTTCAGAAAAGACAGAATAGACAGACCAGGAGGAGGACTGCTGATAGCAGTTCCAGCTAACATATCTGCCAGACAAATTTCCTTTCATAATACGCAGCTATCAGAATACGAAATTTTAATATTACAAATTGTAATTAATAATACTTCTTTTCATCTTATAAATTTATATGCATCTCGAGGTCTCAATATCACATTACTTAATTCTTTTCTTGAATCCTTATCGGATCCAGTATTCATCTTTGGTGATTTTAATTTACATCATCCTATGTGTGGCTCCAATTATACTTCTCCATACAGCGAAATTTTTGTGGAACGGCTAACGAACTCAAATTTTATTCTTCTAAATACTGATGTTCCTACCCATAGAAGCAATGTTGGCTCCGGTGCTCTTCTGGATTTTACCCTTTGCTCTTCAAATCTCATTGGATACAGTAATACTTTTGTTCAGACAGTTCCTACAATAGTAACCATTGTCCAGTTATCACAGATTTTAATTTTCATAACCCGATTAAACGTACCATCAATGAAGTAGATTGGCGCTCAGTAACAGAACAAGTAAAATTAACAGCCTTTGGAATAGATGATCACAATCTCTCTGACAATATTGCTAAAATAATTTCAAATAATACTCAAAAGATAAAAATCTCGAATAAAACCTTCCCTCCTTGGCCAACCTGTATAAACTAAAAAAATGCTTCCGGAAGAAAGCCATTCGAGAAATCTCTCCAAAATTGTGGATCCGATATTCAAGCCGGCTCCGATTCAGTATTAAAAAGGCAAAAAAAGCGTACTGGGATACAATCTGTAATAACATTTCTCTCTCTCTAACCCGAGAATCTTTTATAATATTCTCAAAAAACTTTCAATGAAAAATAATCCTGAGTCAACACTGAATTTTCTTCAAATGCATAATAGAATCATATATAATCCACAGATTCAAGCAGAACTTTTTGCAGAGAATTTTGCATCCAATAATATTAATCATGAACCACTTCCTTTGGATTATTTTGCCCAAGATAATAGTTTAATTAACAATCACTTTCATATATCTGAATTGAATAGATCAATAAAATCTGTTAAGAACACTACTCCAGGTGCAAACCAGATCCCAGCTAAATTTCTGAAACTACTGAACCATAGTGAACGTTCGATCATTTTAAAATTCTTTCAGCAAATTTTTGATAACTCAATTGTCCCAAAAGCATGGAAGCATGCCATAATTCTTCCAATTCCCAAACCATGCAAGGACAAGACAAAAATCTCCTCTTGTAGACCAATAGTGTTAACTTCGGTTTTCTCCGAAACTTTTGAAAGAATTTTAGCCAATCAAATTGCCCATCTTCTAATAACAGAACGAAAAAACTTCATCAACAACATTATGGATTTGTCCCTTTTAAAGAGAACAGAACAGCAACATATATAATATACAAAGCAATAACAGATGCAAAGTTAGATAAGAAATATTTTGTGGGGATTAGCTTAGATATAAAAAGCGCTAATGATTCAGTATATATAGATGGTCTAATCTACAAATGTTTACAGATTGGCATTACAGGAAAAATAGCGCTTTGGATACATGAATTTTTGTCGTATAGATGGCTGCAAATTCGATGGAGAGGATCTCTCATTTCCTAATATATTATTAGCTGGAACCCCTTTTTCATGGCAATCTTCTATTAAATATTTGGGAGTATATTTCTCTAAACGAAATCAAAATACCTATATTATGCAACAAATGAAAAATAAAGCACTAAAAAAGATCAATGCTCTCAAAGGCATGGCTTACAAGCATTATGGTCCGAGAGCTGAAAATCTTATCCAGCTAATCAATAATAGCATTTGTAGTACCTTTTTTTACACATGTCACATAATAATAAATGGTCTGACCATCAATTAAAACCTTTTAATATTACTCAAACCAAAGCTCTCCGAATTGCACTAGGTCTTCCACAATGGACTCCAAATATTGTACTCATGAAATTGGCTGGACAAGAAATCGTCTCAGAAAAAATCAGAAAAGACTGGCAAATAAATTTTTCTTCTCTCAAATATCCAATCAAACATTTTCCCCATTATATAGTAATAACCCTGGTTCTCTTAATCTAAAAATTATGAAAGAAGATAAAAATAATATTGATAGAATAGTATATACTTTAAATGCTGATTATAATCATGTTATCACAATCCCCAGAATAACATCTTTTTCAGTTCTACCATGTAAAATATGTCAATAACTTCAAATTTCAGGATAAAAATTTACCAATTCAAACTATAAGGGGTTTATTTGATGAAACAATTAAGCATGATTTTCAGGATTTCTATATAATAGCTACTGATGCCTCTAAAAATGAATATATAACATCTATTGCAGGTGTTACAGAAAATCTCTCATTTGCTTATAGAATTAATCATAACTCTATTTTTACTGCAGAGGCTTTGGCTATTTGCCAAGCTATAGATGACCTGGCAGTTTCAAATAAAAATCTGCTAATATTATCTGATAGTCTCTCTGTTCTCTATGCCCTCCAAAATTATTCAATCAAGTCACATAGTGTTATTCACAGACTAGCTAGCAAGATCTACATACAATCAAAGTATACCAATCAGTTGATTCTACTTTGGACTCCGGGACACTCTAAAATACTATGGAATGAGCAGGCGGATTATCTTGCAAGATCTGTCACAGAGTCTGACGTTTATATCGAATGGATTGCTTCAGAAGACATCAATAAAAAAATATATCGGGAAAGATTTAAAAAAGCAAATGATAATTTTTTTTCAAGCAAATATTTTGAAAATTTGGACAATATTCCAAGTATTAGCATCATCTCTAAGTGGACCAATACTAGAAGAGAAGAAATTCTATGCACTCGAATCTTTAGCAAAATGATCATCACTCCAGGGCTTCTTCACAAATTTAATTTATCTGATAATGCAATCTGTAGATCTTTTAATTGTATAAATGACTTGGGTCATATCTTGTTAAGCTGCAATAGATACACTGACCCTCGAAATCATCTAAAATCATTTCTCAAAATTGATCTTCATTGCAATATCACTTTCAAAGAACAATTGGAGAAAGCTATATCAAACAGATCAACGTTCAATTTTTTTTATTCAAAAGATGAAATATTTTGATATAATTTAACAGGTTAATACATGTTAGTCTACAATGAGATAATAGCCTTTGTCGCTCCATATCCCACACAAAAATATTAACTGTAACTGTTGAAATTACGAAATGTTTGTAGCGAGGATTTTTGTAGCTGAAAATATCTCACCGCTTTTCTATTCAGAGTTTTGTTACAGTACAGCTTTGATTCGTATTTTATATAAATTTTTTTTAAGTTTTCTGCAAAATTATAATTTTACTTGAATTTTATTGGATACTACCGTTTGCTATATGTAATGGAACTTCATTGTTTTGTTTATGAAATATGTTTCAAAAATTTACTCTTAGTTAGAATATGTATCTTTTGATTAAATTATTACGCTTTAATATAAATATTATTCAGATTTTATTTTTTTAACTTGTTTTTGTGCATGGTTTTAATGCAGTTAGTTCAACTGAATTATGTTGCGGTTCTTAATTTAGTTACTATGTATTGATATGTTTGGAACTTTTATTTAATTGTTTTTTAAAAAGAACTAAGTGAAGTGAATATTTATTAAAATTCCAAATAGTTAGGTAAAGTAATAAATCAAATTAGCACCAATCAGATTTATTTTCTCCAAACCTTAAAATGAAAAATGTTTATAAATTGTAATTTGTAATGTATTTATTGAGAATTTTACTATTCAAAATTTAACTCTTCAACATAAATGCAAATTTTTTAAAATTAAGTTTCAATATTTGGCATATGTAACGATGGTCGAAACCGAACCTTAAATGTAACAAACGCAAAAAGGAAACACTTTTCATAAGAATATGTAAATAGACCAAAAAATGAATAAAATAGCAAAGACTAAGTATAAAAATCAAAGTATAACTTTAATTTCGTTTCTTGTACTTAAAAGTATTGAGTATGTAATATGTATAGTTCGCAGAATCAATTTTTTATCAATATAATTTTAAAATATTTGTCTTGGTCATGTTTATACACAAGTTCTCTGAAAGTTTCGGAACAATTTTATTTCTAGAAAAATTGTCAAATGTTGAAACAATTGTTTAAGGAGTGTATAATCCTGATTGAAAGTAGAATTAATTTTTATTAGCTTTGTTATTTTATGTAATTAATGTAAATTAATAGACGGTATGCTGAAATCATAATAATGAAGTTAAAAAGAGAGGAATGTTCTAAGCTCTGAGATTGTATCATAATTGTTTATGTGCTGTTTGATTGATAACACTGTCTAAAAGACAGTTATTGTTGAATTAAAAATAATTTTGAAATGCTTGGCTGCATGGTACCCAAAATATCATTTTTTTTAATTGAGTCATTGAGCAATTTCTGTTGCATGACAGGAAACTAAACAAAGCTACCATGCCCGCTTTCCAAATCGGCTACTAGGAAAAAACTTGATAAATAATGAATTGATTATTTTTCTACCACATTCTCTGATGAATGTTTAATCTGATATGTGAAAACCAATTGCTTTGTTTTGATTATTTGAGTTATGTATTGCGTTTCCTGTGCAATTCTGTTCATATTGTAATTATATTTTTTCATTCTGTTATCTAAAAAGTTAGAAAGGTTGTTTTACGATCAATATGTCGGGACTCGAAGTTCTCCTATTCAGGCCCACTTTTCCGCTTAGGCACATGCCTAGGGCGCAAAAGATTTGGGGGCGCAAAAAATTGGAAGGTGAAAAAAAGAGAAAAATTGATATTATACAGAGAGAGAACGTACAACCGCCTAGTATTTATTAAAACGCCAATTATTCTCTTTCATTTTTATATCTAAATTATCAAATGTTCATTTCGCTGTCGGTCAAATTATTGCGTAAATTACTTTTCTTTTCTTCCCCCACACAAGTCATATTTTATTTCATCCATGCTGTTATTAAATTGTTCTGAAAACTCAAAATAAAATCTTTATTGCGGCCTTTCTCAAACTAGGGGGGGTGCACCCCCTAGGAGAGTGAGATAACCCAACTTGGGGGGGCGAGCATATCGCGAAAAATCGAACGTAAAAAATTTAAAATAATTATCAATTTCATAAAATAGTTTACAATTTAAATTAATTTCCAAGTAAAATACATTCTTATATAATAAAAAAAGAAATACTCACGCACACTGATATAATATACACTATTTATAAATGTATCAGTATTGCACAAAGTATTTGATATTTTGTCCATATTTAATTAAAAACCAGTTTAGTAAATACTAGTGACTCCCCTGGGCTTGTAATATACAAAATTATACAGAAAACAATATTTATCTTGATAATTAGTACGGTTTATAATGAAAGTCGTATTGTATTGTAGTTTTACCATCTAAGTACATTATAATTGTATTCAATACATTGTTATTGTAAGAAAATGAAATGAAAATTGAATCGCAAATATTGAAAGTTTGGGAAGCACTGCTTTATCGCAATCTACAACACTCTTTTTGGTACCAAGAATACACAAGGACGGAGGGTTCAATCCCCCTCCTTCTCATAGACCAGCAAATTTTTTATCTTTAGCATAAAGATTACGCCTAAGCACTTTTTATCTCTTTTTTTTTTTCTTTAAAAGAATTTAATTCCCTTCCCTATAAAAAATTATGCGTACTCCCAGCTTAAACTTAAGCTTCAGTTTACTAGTTTTATTATTAAATTATCATGTCAATAAGAAAAAAAATTTTTATTTATCAGAATTTGCTTGTGTGTGTGTGCATAGTACCTTTCTTTTTCATAGCTGTAGTGGATTGAGAAAAAAATCAACTGATGTGCAGCAATTCTTCGAACATTGTACAATCTTAAATATAAGCCAAAACATTAAACAAAAAGTGAAAAAAATTATTTATGTACGTTATGGAACAGTACGTAATGAACATTAACTTTTACAAAAAAAAAAGAATTCATGTCAAGCATTATATCTGTATAATATTTTTTTAAAAAAAAGAGTTGAATAATAATTTTTAAAAATGATACAATCTTTTGTAAGGTATGAATATGATGTAAATTTCAAACATACAAAAATCAAAAAATATTCCTACATAAGTATTATTGCATTAATTTTCATTAAATTTGAAAAAAAAAATTATGTACACTCCTACAAACATTGCCAAACAATTTAACCAAATGACAAAGAAATTGTAAAATTAAAATTTTAGATATTCCTCTAACAATCATACTGAAGAGGATTTTAATGAATAACAAGAAAAAAATTTTTTCTTTGAAAATATTTACAATAAAATCACGTTGTTTTGTAATTATCAAAAATTTCTATGTAAACATTAATTTAAAGGCAGAAAATTTACAAGTTTGTAGAAGAGTAACTGTGAGTACTTGTATCATATATTTGTACAATTAAAATTAGTATAAGTATTTAGACGCGAGAGAGAGAGAGAGAAAATACGAGAGAGAAAAAATGTCTTTGCTGAGTTCGTACCATGTGCAACCCATTCCTTAAGCTTAGCTGGTTATTTTGCTGCGGAAAAGCCAGCGTTGAAGCTAATGTTTATTTTCTTTTGCACAAAGATTTTAGAGTTTTCTTTTCGTCATCTACTCATAGATGGAATGCGTGCGAAGAAGCAATGAACAAAAGTTGAAAACTGAACATAGATTTCTTATGTTGAAATCGTTGAAGGAAACTTAGATGGTCTACAACGGCAGATGTTCTCAGAGCTCAAGTTACAAGTCGTAACGAAATCAAGAACGCCCTTGAAGATTTAATTGAAGTCAATACTCAGACACCTGACACGCTCTACCATCCTGACGAAGCACAGAAGCCACGCCTCCCGGATCCCATCGTCCAACCAATCGCCGTCATGCCACTCAGCAGAACGTAAAATACCACTTTCGCAATGCCCCCATCGAAGAACTGTCCTGATATGGGATTGAGGACTGTTTTTACAGTCCAGAAGCCCAAATAAGCAACGTCTATGCAACGTCAGACACCTGACACGCGAATTACATCTGAAGGATTCCTCAAAACACACTAAAAAGTTTTAGACTACTTTATTAATGGTGATTTGGGACGAAATCTTTCAAAGGGTGAACAAAACCAGTGAGATACTGAAAATGGAACAGCTTGATCTCCTTTGCGCTACTACGGTGTTACAGACGTTATATTTGTTTTTGTCTGAAAAAAAGATCCAAATTTGATGATTACGATGCAAGAACATTGCAACTAGTTAACGTGTCTGAGCCCAAATATGAAAAAAGATCTAAAAAAATAAAAAATTGCAGATGAGAAAAGAAACCCAAATTTTTAGAGAATGTCTCCAAGAGAGATTTCGAGCTGGTGTTTTCTTACCAATTATTGGCAATCTCGTAGCGCTGTTAAACAAAAGAAGGGATTGCTACGAAGTTCTCGACACAAGATTTGAGATATTCAGAAATCTTCATGAAAAGGAGCAAAAAGTCACATAACAGGCGAAATACTTGGCTCAAAGCTACCCCAAAGACATCGATGAAGAACAATTTGTGTGCAAGAGTGTCCGCATTTCAAAAAATAACAGCCACAAGAGGAATCTTTTCGTACATCAGGAAAAACAAGTTAAATTGTACCTTCTCAAATTTAGATGTCGCAATGAGAGGATTTATCTGACTCTTCGTGTGACAAATTGTATAGTAGAGAGAAGCTTTTCTGCCCTTAAGAGAATTAAGACAAACATGAGAGAACTACCATGGAGAATGAAAAGCTTAATAGTGTTTAATGTTGATAAGCACACAAAATGATATAACCATGGGAAATGATTATAATGATATCATTAATGATTTTGCAATGATGAAAGCTCGAAGAAAACCTTTGTTGCAGTAGTACAATGGATGTGACTCAACTGTCAGGATGTCTTAAAGTAAAATACAGTAAAAAAATTAACAAGTTGAATGATAAACAAGTTAAAAAGTTAATAATTAATAAGTTCATTTAATAATATATATGAATTACGATTTTATTAATTTACTGTACTTAGTTACAAAAAGATGGAGGGAGGACCAAACCATATCACTCTCTTTCCTTATGACAGCAAGGCGGGTCCGTAGGTGGTGGATAATGGAAATACTTCACATTAAGAAGACAATGAAAGGGAAAAGAGTAAGAGAGTTAATGGAAAATCCCTCCCGAACCAAAACTGACCAGGTAAGAAGTGAAGGAGAGGGAAGGGGTGCTCTTGAAATAGTGGGAGGGGCGCAATAATTTGAAGTGCCTAGGGCGCCGGGAAGGTTAAAAACGGCCCTGGCTGACATGGATCCTTTGTATGTCATCATAGACCCCTGGGGGTCGATATAGACAACTTTGGGAATCACTGCACTAAACCAAAGAAGTTCAGTCGCAACCTTAACTGATTCTGCAACAACCAGATTAATAGAATGTGCAGCACACGGCACATAATTATAGCGAACTTATTTTTTCTTTTAGAAGAGGTCGCACGCCATTATAATCGACCGGACATATTGGCAGCGTTGTCAAATGACTGTCCCTACAATTACCCAATAGCGATTCATTTGTTTCTGAACATTCGTGTAGAGAATTAAATTAGTATAAGTCAGTGTGACTATACTAATATTAATTAATGAGACACATCTTTCATATACTTTTCCTCAAAACAATATCACAGTACAATAGAAAGTTGGTCATTGTAAGCCAAATCTGGTGTTGAATCCATCATAATTGTGAATAGTACTTTATGTCATCGTTATTTATTTGAGTTGTAATTGCTTTAATGATTTGCTTGCGAATGATCTCAATTATTTGCTCATATATTGTTTTTGATAAGTACGATATTAATGATGTTGGTTGTAGTTCTCGCCGTTCAATGTGTTCACGAATGAATGGGTCGAACTCTGTTAGTTGTTCCAGAGAACTCTTAAAATTACCATTATGAGGAGAACCAAAAACTTCCTAAATGCTAAACCTCTTGTAGCCAAATACTTTTCTACTGCAATAACACGTTTGATGACATTGTAGTAATATTCTGTATCTTTTTTAGTTGGTCCTGTAACTGTTTATCTAAAACAGACTTATTTTCTTTTCGTGTCAACCAAACTAACATTAAATTTTTATATTTAATAGAATTTTCATGATTTTTTTAGGTAACTTGGTTCCAATCAGATAAGCCGGTTGTGTATTGAGAATTTGTTTTAGAAAAAATTTTGCACGTCAAACAAAAAACACTACCAATACTAATTGAGTAACATATCTAAGATCTTTCCAGCAATTGGCCATTTTTAAGTTTTTTAATTAAATGATTATTCGAAAATGATATCTTTTGTTCTTTGTATTCTCTTACAGAAACAGAATATACATATATTGTTTGGATCTTTATTTTGAAAAAATAACTCATTTCATGTGAAAGGATATAATCAATAAAATTATTACTTAGAGATTTTTAGGCTACGAACCCACGTCAACGTATTTCTCAAACTTAAAATTTTTTTTAACACTTTTCAATCGGGGCATTACCGATGCCCTCTGGCTGAACAATATCTTATTCAGAAGGTGCTGGTTATTTAGATCTTGCATATTTTCATCATTAATATTTGCTTGCGTTTCTCCGTTTTCTTTGGCTAAGTTCCTTTTTCTTACACTTGTTAAAGAATCGGTGTTTGTTATATTCTTGTTACTTTGTTCCATAGTAAAAAAAGTCAACATTTTGACATATTTAATTTTTTTTTCTCGATTTAACAGTATTTTCGTTTTTCTGTTCCACTTTTATATATTTTTTTCAGACATTTATATTGTAAACTAAGAACTTAATTTTCTTGAAAATAAATTTAAAAGTTTGTCATATAAAATTATGATAACATAACCGACAGTTCTTAATAACATAAAAATATTCTAAGAAAATTTTACAAAAAAAATATTGCATATTTCTGAGATAATTAAAGAAAAAGTACCTAGTTTATTTTAAAAAATAAAAAAAAATCTCTTTGTTTATACTCACTAAAACCTAAAACGCTGATTATTATGATTTATTGGCCCATCTATTTAAAGGGGTTTTAATAAAAATAAACTTAAGAATTATTTGCCCCACTTTAAATAAATATTATTTTTCCGTTGTCATCCATTATTTGCTGTTGCTACCTATACTTAAAAAACCCAATTTATTACGAAAACCAAGACCACTTTATTTTTATCCATAATATCCGCAGGAAATCTCCATAATCCACATAAAATTATTATTATTATTTTCATCCTATAGAAGTAATTAAGTTACTCTCCCCAAATTTCAAGGTAAAATACAAACTTATGGAAAATCCTGATGGTTTCAATGTTTGAAAAATTGAAGATACAGAAAATATTTAATCATAACTTCAATATCTTCCTACTTAAATAATTTAGAAATGTGTATTGGTACTTACTTTTTACTTAAATAAACAGGTACCTTTTAATTTCAGGTATTATGCACAGGTCACAGCAACAAATCACTATTATTGTAACTTAGAATTATTATTGCACAAAAATAAATGGCTGCAGAAATAGTGCTACTACGTTTGTATGAATGATCGATATTCGTCGGCGCCGCTCTATGACAATGTCTATATCTATTAGTTATTATTTTCCGCGTATTCGGTGGTAGAGCGATAGGACGAAAGTAAATTGTTCTTGCACTCGAAAGTAAAAATAAATTTCAGATAGTATTTCGGGTATTTTATTTTTGATTTGTATTTCTTACTGGTTTATTATTTTATTACTATTTTGAATGTAAGCATATTTTTCTGTTTATTACTTTCGACGGAGAATGGGGGCCCTGGGCTGCAGCCCATACGTAGATCCGGCCTTGAGGGTAAACCTCTGCCACTGTCTGCGTAAAAGCTGGTCGTACTGAATTATCCGGCAAAGTTACCGGAATTTCTTGGATCGGATATCAGATTCACATCGCCTGTCTTTAGATACATCAGGGGCACGTTTTCGCACTCCAAGGCTTTTAAATTAAGGCCCTGCCACGGTGAGTCTTAAATACGATTATCCGGCAAAGTTGCGAATACTTTTGGGAACTGATTTGAAATTCGAATTCCATACCCCGAAATACGCCGTGCATTCACTTTTTGTGGACTTCGGTCAACAAAATTCTTCCGTCAACACGTGCGCATTGCGACATTTTGCGAATTTTCTCGGATTCTACGCATTTCCTCCAATACAAAAATATTGACATCACTAATTGAGCCAAAAACTATCCTATATTCTAAAGTGAAGAAAATGACGCAGAATGAAAAATTATATTAAGATCGGTACAGTAGTTAAGGAGTTTATCGCGGACAAACACCGTGACACTGATTTTTATATATAAAGATATAATTTCTGAGTCTCAAATGAAAATTAAACCTCCCATTTTTTTTTTTTTTGTTCTTTTCCTTCGAATCATAATTTTTTAAAAATTGTTTACATATTAAACATTGAAACAATTCTTTTTTAACTGGATAATATAGACAAAATTAAGAAAAATCAGAATTGTATTGAATTTGAAAAATAAATGTGCAACCTATTTTGTAATGTTTTGTAACTTAAATCTATTAATTACGGAAAAATTATGTACATTTTAAAGAAAGATGGCGATATAGGTTCTTCGCGAGTAAGTTTCATTCCTGCCCCCAGCCCTTCTATAAAAATTGCTTTTCAGTCCACCATTAAAAGTTACAAATAATTACAATTTGCTTTGGCTAGACTCAAGAAGCAGTCGCATATTTTGTGTGGGGGGGTGGGAGAGGAATACAAGTCTCCATCACGTAGGTGCAAAACATATTCAATAAATCCATCTCGTAATGAACTGAATGGGTGTTTCTGAAAGTTATCTTCAAAAAGATTTAATTGCTTCATGTCTTGTAGAAAGCAGAATGAATATTACTTTACTTCTTAACCTGCAAGATAAGTAGCAAAAAAATGCGATTTATTTTCATTTAGATGTTAAGCTGGGATTAGCGGTAATATATTTTTGGATTTTCTCTGACTTTTTTTCCCCTTGTTTTATTACCTTAAACTCCTTTTACTGAATCTTATTAGTGTTTCTCAATCCATATATGGGGAGGGGTGCATATTAGATTTCTTTAAATGTTATTAAAAGTGAGTTTTTAATGTCTGTTTGGAAAGAGTTTTTAAATTTTAATCGTAAAGGTGAAAGAAAGAATAAGCCATTTAAGAACTTGGCTATTTTTCATCGTGGAATCAAGTGATTTCTTAAGTCTCCAAGAAACAAAATTTAGGTTGAATAATGGTGATATGAATCCTTCAGGAGCTTTTATAAAAGATGAGATTTACGACCCCCAAGTTACCCGAGTGAAATTTCCTCTCTCCCGTGGAGTTAACTGTTTGTTAAACATGGATGACGCTATCACAGAATGCACTATCAAATTTCCTATGTACGTCCTAACCTGGGACGTTTTAAGACTTCTTGAGGCTCTGGCCCCTACACAAAAGTAGGCCACCTCTTTTGACCATTAAAGTAGACACTCCATAGCATACGTTGTCAAATACTCCTACAAAAAAAAGCCGAAGCAAATTAATGTGTATGACTTACAATTGCACAAACCGGCTCGACCAACTACCGCCTTTTGACTGAATGAGTAATGATGGTGTATGGTGGTAGATCTAGGCCTACCACGGTCATGACATGGAACCATTTGAGATATCGTCCAAAATTCCCAGTTTTTCGGATAATGCAACCAAAAATAACATTTGACCTTTGAAATTATTCGAATCATGATCTTATTAAGGCTGAAACGAGGCCCGGACCCTGTTGGACCCAGTGGCGTAACATACACCCCCACACTGCGGGGGGCCCAAGGCTTCGAGGGGGCCCAAAGCTAGACTGACGCCATTAACGTAGAATTTCACAAAATTAGCTTTACATTTTTTTTAATCCAATTTTTAAGCGATTTTCAAATTGGCGATCTAACATCATTCAAAATCAAAACTTTGATCGCTTATTAGATATCTTCGATCCAATAACCAAATCAAAAAACATTTTAATTTGCAGTAATCCCCGCGACGAAAGAGATCCTTTTCTTTAGTGGGTTTTCTTTCCAAATCTAAATTACAGATAAAAAGAAAGTCAGACGAAAAACTTGATAAAATGCTAGAAAGATAAAAAAAATTCATCACTGTTTTTTTAGTATACTTCATGTTAGCGGTGGGGAGAAAAAAAGACATGTTACACACACACACACTTTTTACTGAAGTAGCAAAGTAACTTATTGGCGTCTTTAGCCCCCCACCACCACATATATTTCATTTTCATTTAGCGAACTTGTAAATAACGTACATCTGTTATGCTTTTTTCATGAAAAATGGTATTAGGATACTCTTGAAAACGCATAGAGAGCATTTTAAATGATTACATGGTCTAGATTTATGATTTAGAAACCCATATGCCCACAGAAATTTCCGTAGATTTACGAGTATTCAATCAAATAAAGCATAATGAGAAATGTTTCACAAAATTGTTTTTAGAACATATATATTTTTATATTCAATGTGCACTTCAATATAGGGAGTGTTCCTTCGCTGTTAAAACATTTTGATCTCACTTTTCTCTTTTGTAATATTAGAACTGTTTTTTGTAAACGGAATTAATTATTCTGGTTCTTATATTGTTATTTTGTTAATAAGACAAGAAGAAACGCGGCCCTAAAAAATGAGTGGAGTTAAAAAAAACTTTGAGTGGTTCTCAAAAACGAAAAATTCGAAAGAAAAAGGAGTATAATATTAATAGCAAATATGCGAAATTGGATAACTTTTTAATATCCGCAAGTTCATCATCTTGTGCAAGCGCTATAGTAGTAATGCCAGGGAACTTGATGAACAAGGTCAAGCTCATCCCGGGATTCATAAACGAATTTCGTAAGTGATACCTTTTTTCTATCATAAGGATCTGAAATCGGAAATATTATTTTACAGTGTTTGTGCTTTTTTTTTAGTGTATCGTTTTTATTTAAGTTACCAGGTTATCAGTCGACTGTAGTTAGATTTTCCATTTTTTAAATACTATAAATACTCTCTAATGTTAAACGTTATTTACTTTGCTTACTCAGACACAGGTTGATTTTATATTCAGTTATAAGTTTAATAATTAAATATTTTTACGTGATGTGTAAAGGTACGTTATGTTATGGTTTTGCAATTCTTTGTATATATTCGGCTTGGGGCCCAGGATCTGACCTTGCGGGGGGGCAATTTTCCGTTACGCCACTGGCTGGACCATACCTTAAGAAGTTCTTGACCCTCACACAAAGGCCACTGGTGAAACGCCAAAAAGATATTGTGCACCGGAAATCAGTCATGCATAAAATTTAAGACTAGGAAGTATCATAATGCATTTTCTTAATTTATCTGCCTTTTAAGGCTATTGAAAAACAAAAATTCACTTACTGAGAAAATTATTTAAACCTTTGATATATTTTTTGTTATTGTGTGTTTAGTTTATATAATATATATTCAGCCATGAAATATTCCGATGAATTTCAATGCCTGCGTCATGCAAAAGGAAAAATTGAATCTTACATCACTGTTTCATTATGGTGTGATAAATTAATGTGTGAAAAAAGAAAACTTAATTAAAAAAAAGTGTTTTTTTTTTTAAAGGTAGAGGAAGCACGGAAGAAAGTAGTAAACTCTACCGTATTTACTCGAATTTAAGCCGCGCTATTTTTCCAGTGGTATTGCTACTGAAAATTAGGTGTGGCTTAGAATAGAATACAAAACATTTTTTCGATGGGGGACATTGGGTTTTTCCCACCTTTCAAAAGAAAAAATGTAACCATTCATTCTGTCCATTTGCATCGATGACTTATCCCATTGCGCAGTTTATCTCCAGTATTTAGCCTGTACTAAACATCGTTGTCTACTCGTATTTAGGAAAATTTTTTTTGTATACGCCATCTTTTAATCACCTAAACAACAAATATATCATTATCACTATGACGCAAGTATGAAACGGAAAGTTTTTTTTTATACACTGGAAAAAACAGAGTGCAGCGATCACTGAAAATTTCACACGAATGAAGCAAATATATGTCGATGGCGTGAACAAAATATAATTTTTGCTTGTAAATATTCGAAATTCTGTAACCCCTTCAGGACCATGTACACACTTCAGGAAGCACGGTAGCATATGTAACATTGCGTTTTGCCCGTTCTGAGGCCCGTGATCACACCGGCGTGATCAGAATTTGGAAGGTTTGGAATTTGAGATGTTCATAAATTTCGTCGCATTTTACTACAATAATGATTTTATATGAATTTTTTAATGGAGTTGGGCTTAACGGGAAAAATCGCTTGGTCCTGAACGGGCTAATAATTCTTTTACATTCTTCTATAAAACATTCTTTGAAAAAAATATTCAATAGAAGACGACACCGTGTGGAAAAATGGCGACGTCGCACAGTGGGCAGTTTTCCCAATCTGGTGCACGGAAATTATTTTATGGCCTTAAAATCTTCATAATTATATCTAATGATCAAAAATCAAAGTAATTAATGTAAATTGGGTATTCTTTTCTGCTTTTTACTAACAAATAAGGTTAATAGGGTCTTAACTAATTTATGTCCAGTTTGAATTTAATCAAGATAAATTATTGCTATGTGGAAGCAGTTTTTAAGCAAGGATATTAACAGAAGTAATTTACACGTGGGAGAATATATACAAGATATAGAGTGTGGCAAGTTAAAAAAAAGTGTGTGTGTGCTTATGATCACACGATAGAAGTGATAACTGCAAATTGTGTAATGTTATTTCAGGGATTAGTTCGGTGAATAAAAAACAAGGGGATATTAGTATTGTCCTTTAAAATTATTTATTCATATGTCTGTACACATAAAGTAATACTTTTGTGCGAAATATACAATCATATTTGTGAATTAATTGTATTCTAAGAAGTAAACAATAGGTTTATGGTAGCTGAAATAGGTTATAAATCCTTTAGATTCAAAATTTTATTTAAATATCTATAAATAAATTCCGTCAAGCGTTGTTCCATACTTACTCGCGCTTCATTTCGATCATTTGACACAATTAAATTGAATTTTGATTTTAAAAAATCAACTAAATGTTTTGATTTGTCTTTTGAAAACTCTACTTCAATATCCCCACTTAAAATCATAGGTAATTTGTTCAGAAGACGCGATCCGGCTTTGTGAATTTTGGTTGTAATTTAACTTTTAATTCTATCCATGAATTAATTTAAGCAAAGAGATAGATAGTATGACAGGCAGTTGAATGGGAACAGAGGAATCTAGGTCAAAACCTTTAAAAAGGGATTTAATCAGAAGATTTATATCACCTAATCTCTGGCTTATACTAGTTCTTTGGTCATTGTATGGCAGTTTTGTACAAATATATCCGGTGCTGCTGCAAGGAAAGTCTTCTTAATTATATTTTGTTTTCTTGTTATTTAAATTTTTTAATGTAACTTTTTCTTAATACCTGTATACTTAATTTTGTTATTTTCAATTTTTAATTGTTTTAATTTTCTTTTTAGACTCAAAATATATTTAAGTAATATGATTAATAGAAATATTTATTCATCGCTTTTCTGATTCGCTTACAAAAGTAAAATTTTTTTCTTAAATTCACTGCAATATTGCTAATGATAATTGTACTATTTACTTAGTTCTATAAAAGTTTGTCCTTTTTCTACATTTTGTTTAATTTTAGTGTAGGGTTTCTCTCTCTCTAAGCCTAATTTTTTAAAAATATTGCATGTTTCATTTTCCTGCTTCAACTAGCATTAGAAAGAATACCGCATTCATTTTGGTTGGAACAGGTGGGGGGGATAAGCCCCACTTAGATCAAAACTGGAAACTTTACTTTTACGGCGTATTGATGTGAGAGACAAACTACCGCGTTTCATGTCGTTTCGGAGTGGCGGTGGAGGGGGAAATGTTCCTCCTTTTCATTTCAGTGGTGTGTATGTCGCGGATGACCTTGTGCGAGCACGATTTCCGACTAAAGACCAAAAAGGCCGAATGAGCATTACCAACCCGAGCGTGACTTTCATTCAAGTTCACTCTCCAGCAAAACGCGCCTATAGAAGTTATGACTTCAAAAATCTTTCCAGAAAACCCAGTTTTGAAAAATCCATAAATAAACTTAAAATAGAAGCAAAAATGGCATCCCACAAACTGCGAAAAAGCGCACCGTTACAGGATACATCAAACGATGATATAATTGTTTATGATGAAGATGTGTATGTGTGTGTTTGAATACTGTTTATCAGATGTTCCATTGAAATGTGTTAAATATTCGCCCTTTTTAACACCCACATGAAGCAAAAACTATAAGAAGTAATTGTTTTTCTTTTTCTTTCATTGTTTATAATGCTTTAAATTTTTAAACTAGTAATTAGCAATTTTTGTATCTATTTAAATGTCTTATTTCGATTTCTATTTCGCTTTTTTCATTTATCTGTTTTAACCTTATCTGACTTGATGGGGTGTGGCTCACCAAAATTTGTTTGCTTTTATCTTATGAATTGGATTTTTATATTTAATTTGATTGTTTACCTTCTGCTACAGAAACTGTTTTCTTGTCGATATTATAAAATATTTAATAATGTCTTTTAATATTTTAACAATTGTTTGGCGCAGTTTAGCCGAAATGGGCTCTTCCGCCTGAACTCCCAACACTTACTTGCTCACTCATGATAAATAGAAAAATCACTTTTGGTTTTTATTAGCTGTTTTTTTTAATTCTATTTTTTATTTAATCTTTTGAAACATTTTAAATTAATTTTTAATTTTAGTTCTTGATTTCTTCAGTAGAGGGCACCACCACACAAATTTTTCAACTGTCATCTCATGCCAATAAGTTTTTGCTTTGCTCATCGACAAAAATAATTCTTAGATTGCTCTGTTGTTAATTAACGTGGGCTTAGAAAATCCCTCATCTGAATTATTTCTTCGGATGGAACTGACGAGAGTCATTCAGATACAGCCGATGTTTCTCTCCAAATTAATTATGCTGCGACAGCCCTCACGTGTCGTCCGTCTCTAGAAAATTTGCTGATTCCTGCAGTTTTGGCTGAAACATTTTTAATTAGGCAAAAATCTTTTTAATTATTGAAATTTAATATTTTGTTTAATGTCATGTAATTTTCATATAAAATTATCTTTACCATGCAGTTTAATTTAAAAAATTAACAAATTTAAATTTTATTTACATATTTCAAAAATAGATAAGATTAGAGCCCAGGTTTCAATTTGTTCGATGTGTAACAGAAATTAATTTTGTAAACATGTTTTGTAAAATTAAACCAGTATACATGTTTTCTAAAGTTTCTGCATCCAAAGTAATTTATTATAATAGCATAAGACAAATGGTTAATATAATAAAAAATGAGAAGAAAGGTAAAAAATATTAATCTATATAATTAGATAGAAATTTTTAACTTTCTCCGACTCTGTTAATGTTGTACAATGTAATTTTTCTTTCTCTTTTTTTCTGTTTTGCAGACACCAGGTTTCTTTTTTTTTTTTTTTTTTTTTTTTTTGTCAAAAAATAATCAAGGAAAAAAATGAAATGGAACATTATCAATAATTTCAAAAAAGAAAACACTTGTATTATTTTTATGTATTGTTATTTTTAAGAATATTTGAAAATATAATATTAAAACGATTTTACATTCTACATCATATTTTTTCTTTCTATAAATGATACATTTTAATTTTGATAAATTTTATTTTGAACTGTACAGAATATTTCTTTACATATAATTTTTACTCATTGGTAACAAATTATTTTAATCATATATATAAGTGAATAATGTATTTATTTCACCTGTCTCTCTCTATTGAAGGAACTGCTAGAGTAATATTACAGAGGCCTCCTGTAAATGCCTTAAATACAGAATTATTTGAGAAACTAGTAGCAGTTATAAAAGATTTAGAAGAAAGGAAATTCAGAGGATTTGTTTTAGCATCAGTTAGTATTTGTCTATAAATGTGATAAAATTATTTTTTTACTTTTAGAATTTTTTTTAATATCAACCACATACAATGCATTGGAAATTATGTTCTTTCTTTTTATACTGCCTTGCATGTTACACATTGTCCTATAAAATTTTTATTTTATAAGCTACTTCTTTTCAAATGTTAAATTTATCTATTCATACAATATTAATTCTGCTTAAAATAGAAAGAATTATTTAATCACTTAAAGCATAATTTTTTTGGTATATCTTTCTTTTTTTTAGAGTTTGAAATGAATTTAAAACTTTGATTTATTTATTATTTGCTATATAGTAAATTAAACTACTACTATATAATAGGCTGAAAAATTTGTAAAATAATAATTTACTAGCCTTTTACTTAATCTTAATAATTAAAACTAAACATGTGTAAACAATTTTTTTTCTTTATGAAGTAATTATGAATATTTTGATATCTTTAAAATATCAAGTATAATTCTCTACATTTTCAATTGAATTATTATAAATATTTATTCAAAGAAAAGTAATATGATTAAAAAGACTGAAATGATTCATTTTTCAAATTACCTTTCAAATATAATACTTTAAAACTTGCAATTAAATGTAGGATTCTCCTAAAGTATTTTGTGCTGGATTGGATATCGCTGAATTGTACAATCCTTCTGAAGAAAAGCTTAAACGATTTTGGAAGGCCTCCCAGACATTTTGGAAAACTTTGTACTCAACTCCTTTAATAACTATTGCTGCTATTAATGTAAGCATTCAGCATATTGTTATGAGTTCATTTTTTTGTAAACCTTTTATAAATTTCTTTTCTTGCCCTTATCTGCATTTCTAATAAATTTTTGTGACTTCAGCTGTAATGATGACACATTTGTTCTGCTACTGTTATAATGGATTGTGTGAAAATCTTTCTTATATAATTATTTTAAAAATTTCAACTTATTTTTCTTTTCTTTTTAATTTACAATGCTTAAGAAAAAACTGTTGCTTCTGCAGAATAGATAAAAATCAATTTTATTCAAAAATTAAATTTGTTATACAAAGTGAACAAGTATTACATTAAAGTATTTATAAATCAATTACACATTATGGGTATGTGATTTTAAATTGACCAGTTATGTTTGTGGTTACTATAAAAAATTTTGTAATAGTTTTATTATTGAGAGAGATATTTTTACTACTTGTGCAAATTTCATTAAGTTTTCTGTTAGAAATCGAGTATACTTTCATAGAAATTTCTATTAAAATTTAATTTAATTGCTATGTTATATTGCATGTATTATATAATTCAATTTTCAATACACTCTTTTCATCATCATTTTCTGTAATTCGAAAAAACTGAATTAGAAAAGCATATTATCATTCATATTTTTACATTACATTATCCATTATACAATGTTGTCAAATAATTTGAATTTCAATGCACATAAACAGTTGTTTTCTAAATTACAGGGCCATGCACCTGCTGGAGGTTGTGTTATACAGCTTTGAGTTGTGATTATAGTATTATGGTGAAATCTGGAGGTTTTATTGGTTTAAATGAGACCTTGCTAGTTAGTAATTTTAAAGTTTTGTTTATTGAGTTATATACTGTTTTAATGAAATACACACTTATTAGTAATAATGAAGTTTTTAAAATGATTATGCATATATTTTTGTATAATTAAAATAAAACAATTTGACACTCATTTGTAATTTTACCTTCTGATTAGTCAAAAAAAGAAAAAGAAAGAAATTGACTTACAAGTTCTTAAAATAGTTCCTTTTTGGTATTTTTTTTAAAAATTCCTTTAAAATTCGTCTTTTAAGATAAATATTGTTAAATTTAAACATTATATTTTTAATAGCATTTTTGGTAAGATATAATTTAATAATTTTTTAATATTCTATTAACTTGTTGTTTTTTCCATATAACAAAACAGAAGACATTATGTTAAATATTTCAAGTATTTTTCCTTTTCAATCTGTTTTATTAAATGTGAACAGCTTAAAAACTTTTATTTATATATACACATATAAAAGAATATTTCAAACTATGATTCATTCTAATTTATTATTTTATTTTTTTAGGGTGTTTCTCCACCTAAATGGTATGGATTTGACTGCTATCAAGCAAGCATAATTTTTTAAATTTTTTAGTTGTATTAAGTAGTATTATGTTTTTGAAGTAATCCTTAAATGCAATGTTCCTTTTCTTTTTCATTTGGATATTTGTGAAAATTCTTTTGTATATGTATGTGTTTGTGTATTTAATATGCAATAATTACCAATCACATTTTCTGTGGAAAAGCTACTGAATAAAAAATTAATTGGAAAATAAAAATTTTTATAAAAATTTATTTGCACATTTATAAATAAATTTTATTTTTGTTATATATAAATTTTTATATGAATGTATTACAAATTTATATATAAATTTTATTCTTCATTTATGACCATATCATTTTGCCTTTTTGAAAAATGTAATTCTATTTTAATATGTATGTTGATTTTGTATGCCTTTTTATATTGAAGAGTAGAAATTTTGGTACTTACATATTATTGCAACCATATTGGCTATTTTATATGAAACAAAGCACATGATTGTCAATTCAGCACATGTAACACATGTGAAATTGGGGTTGCCTTGAACCTTGCGAGCTATCTTGAACGTTGGTGATTGTTGTGATAATATGTCAGTACCAAATTTTTTACAGAATTTTTAATCTTATATGAACTTAACACAATTTTATAATCCTTTTGTAGGGTATATTCAGTGCTAGTAAATGCTTGTGGAATTCACAAAGCTGAACATGCTCTCAAAACAGGTAAATTATTTACACCACAAGAAGCCTTGGAATATGATATTGTGAATGAACTTGTTGATTCTTTGGATTTGCTTCTTAAAGCTGAGGAAGCACTAAATATGTGGTTGACTATTCCAGGTTTGTGTCTTTGCTACAAAAAATCTAGTTCTTACCTATTGTTGAATACTTAATTATGTGTATTTTTAATTTTTAAAAGTTTTATTTTTGTGTTATTTGCATTGTCAAAAATTTTGTTCACTGTTACTATTTGTTCTACAATTCTCATTTGCTTTTATCTTTCTTTTAAATTATTTTTTGTTTTTAGGTTTAAATAGAAAAAGAAAATTACTGTTTTTATCTTTATTCAATCTATAGTTTAGATTTTGAAGATCTTTTTAACTCTATTGATATTGATGATATGATTAATATACTTGTAAATTTGCATAAAGATAATTTATTTAATAATGTTAATTATGATAGATTTAGTTCACTACTTAGGTTAGTACTCAAAGAGAACTATATATTTCACAAGGGTAACTATTATCTGCAGATTAAAGGTTTGCCACAAAGTGGCCCTGCAAGCAACTGTCTTGCCAATTTATACTTACATTATTTTGAAAGTAGTTATGTTAATAGTTCTAAATATTATATTTATCGTTATATAGATGACATAATCATTTTTGGCAAGCAAGTCAATTTTATACCTAATACTAATTTTTATCCACAATATCTTAATTTAATACAGACAAATAGTAACAACAATGAAGCAAATTTTCTTGACATACATATCAAATTAATAGATAATGTAATAGTTTCTAATATTTATGATAAAAGAGAAGATTTTAATTTCAATATAATAAAAGTTCCGCATTGGGAGAGTAATGTACATATTTCTATATTTAGAAATATTAATTATATACAATGCAATAAATTTCTAGTGTCAAAAAATCAGAAATAATAAATAACTATAAACATTTTACTAACTATTGCTTAAATCAGAAGTATCCAATTCATTTTATTAATTGTTATATGAATAAAGCTATTCAATATTGTAAGGATTAAAAATTCGTAGATTAATTATAGTTTAATACTATAAATTTACACATTTCATAGTTATAGTTACCTCCATATTCTATTATTAGTTAAAATTAATTATTATTTAATTCATATATACTCTAGTGTCTCTTAAGTTATGGTTTTTCGTAACTCTTGTATTAATTTTTGTTTTCTATTCTTTTTATACATTTGTTAATTGCTACATTTCAGCCATTCACATGCTTTGAATCTGCATTAGGGTCCAGAATCTGGCAATAATTGATTTATTGCACTCAGATTTAGCACGGGCTCTGCATTTTCAAGTGCAATTTTTAGGTAAGTTACCTCTATTTTGTAATGGATTTAGATATTCCTATCTATTACTTTCAATAGGTTTTTGCTCAGTATTATTTACATAAAGGGGGAAGGTTGGTTGGCCAAAAAACATGTTCAACCCCACTTTTATATAATTTATATATTAGCTGTTCTAAGTCAGCAATGTTTATAATACTGTAGCATCCATTTTATAATTTTTAATCTAGTATCCTTCCCATGTTCTCTTTACTGTCTCTGTGTTTTTTTCGAATGTGATTGGTGAATGTTTATCTCTTGTCTGTAGAGAATTAGACTATATATTTTAATGGTTCTTTATATAAACAAGAGAAAGGACTCCCACAAGGGGGCCCAGCTAGTAATAGTTTGGCTAATCTTTATTTACATTTTTATGAATATAATTATGCTATTAATAATGACTACTACATTTTTAGATATATTGATGATTTAATTATTTTTGGTAAAAATGATAATTTAAATCCCATTATTAATTTTTATCCGTCTTACTTAAACTTAGTTAAAATTAATAATAATCCAATCACAAAACAAATTACCTAGATGTATAACTGTATATTAAGGATTTGAAACTACATAGTAATATTTATGATAAAAGAGATGACTTTAATTTTAATATCATCAAAGTGCCTTACTGGAATTCTAATTTATCAATATCTATATATAGAAATATTATTTTTAACTATATTTATCGCAATAATGTATTAGTTAGCAATAAAGCTAATATATTTTTAAATCTTAAAAAAATTTTTTGTAATCACTGTATTGAACATGGATATCCTGCTAACTTTCTTTGTAATTATATTTATAATGGTTTTTATGATACAATTTGTATTACTGTAGTTATTTACTGTTATTATGTTTTGTAATGTTTTTTTAAATTTAGACAATATATAATTTATTCTACAATTATTAAATAGATGGCGCCACATGCTTATTAAAATTTTTTTTAATATATATTTTTTGAGTTTCTTTTATATTTTGCGCTAAGTTTATATGATTATTATTTTTATGATTTTTTTAAAAGTATATATATATATATAATATATTTCTTATTATCGCGTATTGCAATTAATTTTATGCAGTTCTGCTCTCACCCCTATTTGGCGGGAACACGTTACTGCACTCTTGGCCATCGTTTTAACTCCGAATTAGTAGGTTATGTTTATGTTCCTATGTTATTTAGTTTAATGATTTTTTTAATATTTAAATTCTGCATATATAATTCTTTCCTTTCCTCTTGGTACATAGTATGACAAATTACAGGTGAAGGTTGGCACTGCAAAACTTGTTTCAACCTGCAATCCTGGTTCCTAAGGCCAGGAGTTTGTCTTTATACTATGTGCCTTCTTCCTAATTTTAGTTATCTTAGGTATATAACTATATATTTATTTTTATATTTTTGTTTATATATTTGTGTATATGTATATATATGTATAAATTTATATATATATGTATGTATATGTATATGATTATATATTGAAAATTTTTTTGTATTGGATTATATATATATATATATATATATATATTTGTACTGTGAGTTTGATTAAAAAGAGATAAAATACAATTTTGATAATATTTTATGTTCTTAATTCCTTTGTATTTAAATTCATTAATTTTGAAATTTGTATATGCTAATTTTCCATTTAATGAAAAAGAGAAAATTATAAATTAAGATTTTGTATGCAAATTAGAAAATTTGCTTTATATTAAATTCAAACAAAATTTTTAAATTACTATGAAACAAATCAACGGAATTCTCTTTACTGCTTGTGTACATTTATTTTAAAAACATGAATATACTATACTAATAAATTTTATATACTATAATATTTTCATTCGTACAACAAGAGAAATTCTTTTTTAGTACATTTTAAATGTCTTAAAAATATTTTATGGCTTCGTACTAATGTTCCTTTTTTATGTTTTTTTTACAAAAAATAATTAGGGACAAAAACATGAATTGCTTAAGTTAATTTTAAAGATAGCTTTTTAGATGTGAAAAACTGCTTGTAATCAAATACTTTTTTTTTAGTTTTCAGTTTCACTAAAACAAAGTTGAGCATGCGGAAGCCTTTTGTAGATGATCTTATTTCATACCAAGAACAAGATTTAAAAAATGCATTTGGTATGATTTTTCAAAAAGAAACTCAAAAAATAATAGCTAAATATGTGGAAGGTTTAAAGGATAAAAATAAATAAAATATTTCTTTGAACTTAAGAACCCAGAAAAGATCATTACAGTTTAAGAATTTGTTTACAAATTCTTTTTGTATTTCATTTTATGTTGATATGATGATGTATACGTATTTCCAACATTTCTGTCTCAATGTTTTGTGGTTGGAGTTATATATATTTATTGTTATTTTTAAAATTTTCTTAAAATAATTAAGAGTTAAATATCAGCTATTAATTTTTCTTTTCTTTTTTCAATCATTGCTTATTATTTCAGGCATTAATATAAGACAGCTTTTTATCTTGGTAAATCTTATATTTGTTCCTTCTCTAATTATTTGGTTTTATTTATTTTTTTAATTATCAGTCAATCTTCTTATTATCCTATGCTTTCTGAAAGTCCTTATTGAAGTAGGATAAATCATTATATTGAAATGGCTTTATATTTTTATTCATATGTGCACCTTTTTTCCTTTTATTTTTATAGTATATTAAATTCCTGCTCTTTAAAATGTGCTTATAATAAATTACTCAAAACTGCATTGTATAATCTCAAAAATTTTGTCAACTTATATAACTTTTGTTTCACTACCAGGTACACATTTGCATTGAAAAATTGGTTAGGAAGTGTAAAACAAATAGATTAAATATATTTGAAGATTTCTTGGAAAGAGAAACAAAATACAGATGGTCTAATTCTTTTTCTAATAGTATATAAGATTTAAGAGAGAGAGAGAGGTGTTAGTTTATCAATTTCCATAGTGTGATAAGATGCATCAATTATTGAAGATATTAATTAGCACTTACAGTTTATAAATTGAGGATTAAATTATAAGATATTAATAATTTTTTCTTTTCAACATTATTGTAAACTTATTTTTGTCATCCTTTTAGAAGCATATGAATTATTTTTTTTAAAAAAAAATTCCTTTTAACTATCAGAAGGTCAATAGAGCTAACTTTTTCCCTTTGAAGTACTGTTGTTCAGTGCTTGTTTTTTTTTAATGGCTTAGTTTCAAAATAAAATATTTGCCTTTTATTGATTTAATAACATGACTTACATTTAGTTAATCTAGTCATAAGAAGTGCAATTGTTTAACAATAGTATCCGTTCATATTTGAATGATATTGATAATTTTGAATAGGAAGATTTATAAAGATTTTACAATTTTGAGTATTGTTTTGTACAATTCGCTAATATGTATCGAGTAGTTTTATTGGTAGAGTTACTTCATACTCATAAAAAATTTTAAAATCTTTTAATTGGATCTTGAACATTGTAGTCTACTTTGGGTATAATAAAAAATAGAAAATTTCTTTATTGTTAAAAAGTTTGTTTATTTTTAAACAGTTTTTTTTATTTAATTACATTCATGTCTGATATACTTGTAATTTTTGTAAAGAGGATTTATATTAAAAAAAATTATGCATTTTTTGTGAAGTAAGTGATTTTAAAATAAGATTTAAGTTATTTCTTCATTTTCAGTCCTTAATTTTTAGAATTAAATTACATGCATTTTTTCCATTCGTACACTTATCAAAAGGGCAACATTTGTAAAAAAATTATTTGTTTTATATTTTTCATTTACTAAAGAGATGGCTTCCTTTTTAAAAAAATGTAAACAAGATTTTTTTGTTAATTAAACAAATAATCAAAATTCTTTTTTTAGTTGTAATTAGTTTTTTGAAATGTACTACAAATATTATTCTTATAAAATAAAAATTCTTATGAATAAAAAATAATGCTTTTTATTTCAACTTTTCCTATTCATCTTAAGTTTATATTTAACTACCTATTAATAATTAAAATGGAACATGAGGTGCAATTTGGAAACATTGACAATTTTTGGGGAGATTTTAAATCATGGAATCAAATTATTGATATGTATTGATAGTTGTTCAGAATCAGCAATTTATTTTATGTGTCATATTTTAACAATGTAAAATACAAAAATTAACATTTGTAAAATAGAATGTTACAATTTTAATGATTTAAAAAATAAGACTTGCCTTTTTAGAAATTTAATTATTTTGAAAGAACCTTTTTTTTAAGAGTATAAAAAAAAACAGATGTAACCCACTCACTTAAATGGCTGGAATTTTTGAAATATATAACTTAGAAATAGGTTTATCCATATTTTATGACAACAGAGAGGAGCAATTTTAAGAAAAAAACGCTAATAATTATTTCAATTGGTGGTAACTCTGAAAATAATGTGGATTTTTCAAAAATTCTAGTTGAGCCTCTGTAGGGAGGTCTGAGCTATATAGAGGCACTTTTCACAAAAGGAGAACATTTTGAAAAAAGATTATTCTAAGTTAATTTTTTGCCAAAATATTGTATTTAAATAGTTTTTTTTGCCAAGATGTCCTTAAAACAATTTTATATATGTATTCTAATCTGAGTGACACTAAATACTATAAAAATTATCCATTTGTGCGCTTTTTTAAAATCGCGGTTCCGAGCGTATTCGGATACCTTAAACCAGTGATCCGCAACCCCCGGTCCGTGGATCAAATGGTGCCAGGCCACCTAAAGAACATTAAACGATTGCCATTTTATTTTAAGTGGTGCATTTCTCATGGATTTGCGCAACTTTCCACAGAAATCACTTTATATTCCACGTTAAATCACTTTTATTCATTTATGGTGTAACTATATTGTATTCTGAAGGCATATTTAAATGTAACTAAATTAAAATTGTAAAATCAAAACAATCTAAATGAAATAAAAATGAAGTGTCTGTTTGTAATTTAATATTAGCAGCTTTTTACTAAATGCATTTAAAAGTATATACGGTACTTACATGAAAAAATCAATTTTTAAAATTTTTGTCTGTGTCTGTCTATCTATCTTTCTTTCTGTCCGTCTGTTTGTTCCGGCTAATCTCTGAAACGGCCAAACCACTTTTGACGAAACTTTCACTGGCAGATAGCTAATGTTATAAGGAATAACTTAGTCTACTTTTATTTTAGAAAAAAAAAATTAGGATTCCGGGAAAATAAAATTAAAACTAATGAAATAGTGAGCAATATCTGATTCAAATAGGGATTATTTATTTCAATAGCCACTATTTTTATTCAATAGGGATTATTCTTATTTAATAGGAATTATTTTATTTCGCGAGCCTTCTGTCTCAATGATTGCTAGCAGTTATATCAAACTTTTTTAGGTTCCTGCCATTCGCCGCATTTCCCATTCATGTCTTGATCCTAATGACTTTACAGTCCTTAACTGCATTGTCAAAGGTCATGCGGCCCTTTCACCCCCTTCCTTGCGGCTTCGTTTGTGTTCGCGTTTCACCCTACTTGCTACTTGAACCTATTTTGATCCTAAAGATTTTAGTCATCACCCATCGACAGTGTCAAAGGTCATGCGTCCCTTTCACCCCTTGCTCAACAAAAAGCAAAGGAAAAAAAAATAAATAAAACAAAAAAGAAACATAGATTCACAAAGTAGAAGAAAGGTTTTCGTAAACTCTGCGAAGTGAATAAACACTTTTTTTGTTAAATTCCACTGGGACGAAGTCACGGGTAACAGCTATTTAACATAAAATAAATGCATCAGAAAGTAATATTAACGTATTATACATCCAGATAGAAATTATTTACACTATTTTTAACGTTTATTACACAAAATTTGTAACAATGTGTTACTTTTGCTGAGCAGGTAGGTGTTTTCAAAAATCGACCCACAAGAAAGTTACGGGGCGTCATAAATAATAATAACAATAATAAAAAAATCAGCAATTATATCTAAAGACTTGAAATTTAGCAAACATCGTTTTTTCGTTCAGCTGAGTTATGTAAAAAGCTTTTTTTTTGTTTAATTTATACAATTCACGTAAAATTAACTCATTAAAAACTTCTTTATCCTTCAGTCTGTATTTTTTAAATTCACCCGTGCGAAGAACGGGTATACCAGCTAGTCTAAAATATAAACAATCAACGTGTCCCACCCTCAGCGGGCCGTGGTAAAATTATCAAATGTTGACCGGTTCACAGCGATAAAAAGGTTGGGAAGCACTGCCTCAAACAATTTAATTTCTTATGCAGCATTGTAATTTGGTATAAAATCTTAAATTGTATCAACCCTATAAGTAAGCTCTTGCAGACAGAAGAGTATGATTTACTGTCTGCTATAGAGCACTTGAAAAAATTTTAAGATTTTTTCAAGGATCTTGGATCTGACACAGCCTTTAATGAAAATCTTTGCGATGCTTGAGAACTTGCCTTCGAAATTGACATACCGGCTAATTTTGAGCTCACCCAGCCACGTCATAGAGTTCGAAGAAGGAATGTTAATTACGATTACGAGGCACGGGAAGAGCCGATAGAAGATCCTACTTTGAAATATAAGACAGAGTTTTATTTTTTTACATTAGATAAAGCTATCAATGCACTTGAATCCAGGTTTGATTTGATCAGTACCCACAGCAACTATTTCCAATTTTTATACAATATTTGTGATTTAAAAGATACTCCTCAAAACGACGAAAATCGAGATTTTAAAATTCTTATCGAACCTGGATTTTGCTCCAAATCTCGGTATAGTTTTAAGGATATTGCTTACTCTCCCAATAAGTATGGAATGTGGAAAAGGAGTTTCTCCAAATTAAAATTAACTAAATTTTTTACGCTCCACAACTACCGAGGATCGGCTGAACGGCTTGACAACAATACACACACATTGAACATGAACTGACTGAAGAAATTATTAAAAAAAATCTCAGAATTAAAAGTGAGAAAGAAACACTTTTAAGAGTTTAACTCTCGATTTAAATGTATTTTTAATATGTAATTAAGTTTTAATATTTAGTGGTTCTATAATTTGTTTTAGTATTTTTTTAATATCTGTATTTTATAATTATACACTAGAAATGACTTTTTTTTTTTGTGTGTGCAACCTTAATTTTAATTTAGTGCCAAAAACATAAATTAATAAATCAGTATTTTTTTGTTAATCAAAACTTCTCAACATTATTGATGACAATTTTTTTGCTCATGTTTTATTGTATCATTAAGCGTGGGAAGGATTTAGGTTATCTCTTTTAATTTTTGTTATAAACGGGCGGCATTTTACTTCTTTGCCCGGGGTGGCGAAACTGCTAACGCCGGCCCTGACTGTATATTTGTATCTGTGAAGGCAACACTGTGATTAATTGAAAAGTATTAAAAACTTTCTTCCCCTAGTAATCGTACACTTTCTAAAATCTGAAATTGTAAAAGAATGCTTTGTATATATATATATTATAATAAAATAAAAATGAAAGTACTAGAACCCACAGTAATATAAATATATATATTTGTATATATTGGTGAACTTTAGAAATATATATATTCCTTGTCCTGCTGTGAACTATATGAAAAAGAGCACCTGTTAAATCCCTTTCAACTCTACCTGAATCCAAATTCCATTCACTCTTTTACCTTGATTGTACTTGAGTTTTCTAATCTTTTATCAATTTCTACAATCACTGTAGGACCCACGAGCATTTAATTTTGAACACCTAAATTTCAAAAATACATATCTTTATATAAATTCATACAATCCATAATACTTCTATCAGAGACATCAGTCTGAAAAAAAAGAAATCATGTTTGATCTCCTGTACCCACACATTCATCTTTAAAAATGCAAACCATGCTTAACTTGCTCCCTTCTCGTCAACTATGAGTTTTCAAAGACATTTTAATAGAATGTTCAATGTTAAATGAATAGAATGTTCACATTCATTCAAATTGTTGCAACATTTCCAAATAAATCCTTTAAACCAAACTCAGTGGCGTAGCGAGTACTTTCGCCGCCCAGAAATTTTTCGCCTCTCTATTTTAATTACTAAGTCAAGAAAATTAGTAAAAGTAAAAAAAAAAAGCAGCTTAAATTTTTTTTTATTGATTAAATATGCACTTTTCGTGTTTTTTTCATAGCAAAATCTTTTATACAATTGTCAATATAAATATGTATGTCATGTTCACAATTGACAGAATAGCTGAATTTGTTAGCCTTACCGTAGACATAGTCGATCTGAGATAATTTTTGATTAATTTTAGCTTATATAAAAGAAGCTTCTTTCGTAACTGTCCTTACTGATTTCAGATGTTTAAAAAATTCACAACATTATGACAATGCTTGGTAAGCCATCTTCAAGTTTGGATTCAATAATATATTTTCATAAATCCTGAGAGCCAAACCTAATGAGTTCTTTTTTAACCTTATCAGCCTGGGTCTGTTGCAGCTACGAAAGCTTGTAGACGTACGCGCTACAAGTTGGAATTCTTTATTAATGTCTTGAGGAGCTTGGTCTAAGTTAAGTTCGTCCGTTCTCAATATCACTTCAGGTCTTAAAAAAGCATATTTTTCCGCTAGATTCTGCAACTGTTGGAATCTTTCTCGAATTTCAGCAGTTACTCTGTCTATTGAAGAAAACATTGTTCGCCTCAAGTCATCTTCATACGATAACTGAACATCTTTACTTCCGTCGCCAAATATATGCTTCCGCCTGATTCGTCTTGGGGGTTCAAAAGAAATCTCAAGCTCTTCACATCAGCTTTTAGCATGTATTAAAGCGTCATCCACGAATTCCTCTCGTTTTGCTTCTAATGGGGTCTGTAAAGCACGTATTTTTTTAGCACATTGATGGATATTTAGTCCCTCTGTTTGCATATAATTTTGAGCATCATTGACTTTACACAGTACCGGTTGCCTAAGTAACATAAAAACGAATGCGATTGCATAGCGACTAATAAACTTCCTGCATCTGTACGTGTATTCAAGCTTTCACTCGTTTCCATCAGTTTCATCGCGCGGGCGTGAGTTGGAGTTTGAAATATTTCTTGAATTTAAATATTGCGATGCTTGCCGCCGCCTCTTTTCGTGTGTCACACGGAACCATGGTCCCCTCTGCGACCCCAGCCCTCCACGCTACACCACTGACCAAACTCATTCTTTTGAACTCAGCATTCAAAATCACGCCTTTAACTATGCATTACATTATGGCATGCATTTTTTAAAATTTCACTCTATATATATATATATACTCTTTTAAAAAATACATTATTCTTTTTCAAAACAAGAAATAAAGGATTATTTAATTTAAATTTCTAAAAAATTCATTTTTACCTAAGTAAACCAAAAGAACTAGACAGTTAATCCTTTAAGGAGCTGTTTAGCAAGAACAATACAATGTATTTTTAGAAAATACGTGTGCTGCTTTTTTTTTTTTTTGGGGGGAGGACATACATTTGTGCTAATTTATAGCATAATCAAGAAGAGGCAACAAGGCTTTTGAGGAATTATTTTTCATTTCAAATTAGTAATATTACCACAAATGCCAAAAAATTGCCAAAAAAAAAAAAAAAAAATTTTAACCAGCAGTAAATTTTTCAAATTTAGCAAGCTACCTTGTTTTCTTCAAAAGTAAAATCTGTAATTTTTTTCAAACTGAGTACTGCTTACTGTTGTAGTTTTATATTTATAATATGCGATGACAACACCATCATTATCCTCTTGTGAGGTTGATGGAAGGGGAAGAGAGGTGGGTGGCCCCTGATCACCCTAAGGTGTTTCCCCTCAAAATTGGAGGGGAACCGAGCCAAAACGTACTGTCACCTGCATGGTGCTCAAAGCTACGGCTAACGACAGGTGTATTATCATTCTAGTCCTTTGCTATGGCGAATTTCTTGGGCATCGATCCGGCAGATGCCGATCAGGTGGCAGTAGTAACAACACCATGATTATTTCCGATACAAAGTTTCATATGGCAACAATTAATTTTTGTACACAAGGGTGCGTGTGTGTTTAACTGCTTATACACTCAGATATTTTTTAGCAAAAAGATTATGCCCCGAGTCTTTGGTCCACGTGTTTTTAAAACATAAATAAATCCCTTCCATAAATTTATTTTGTGTACTCCATTGCAACAAGTTATCTTGCTTAAAACTTTACAGTTTATTTATCCACAACGTAATATTTGTTTCCTGACATTCTCCAACCACTGAAACACATGAAAAATTCTAAATGTGTAAACAATTCCAGACAACTAAGCATGGAGAAATGAGTGAAAACTACACTCATGTCCATAAATTAAGGATAATGAAGTTCAGGCAAAGAAAGAGACAGAAGCAAAACAAATTTGACTTATTTGTAAAGTATTTATTAAACAAAAGGTAAAGAGCAAAAAAGATGCAATATGTCTGACATAATTAATAAAAATTGCGAATTTTACTCCCTGGAGCAAATTTCCAAAAAGAACCTATTTACAAAAAACAATATAACATGGTTAGTATGATGGTTAATACGGAGTATGTCTCCCGGACGATGCAATACAGGCCTTACAACGCCTAGGCATGCTGAGTATCAAATTATCAATATGATCTTGGGGGAATATCACAACACTCATCAAGCAATGCCCTCCGAAGTTCCGGTAGACAGGTGGGAGGGGGTTGACTTGCTGCAATTCGTCGGCCAAGCATATCCCACACATGCTCTATTGGATTCAAGTCCGGTGAGTATGCTGGTCAATTCATACGGGTGATAACCTCCGATTGAAGGCATTCGTCTACAATGTTTGCACGGTGAGGACGGGTGTTGTCATCCATAAACCGAAATTCAGCACCCATCGCGCCTTGAAACAAACGTACATGTTGTTCCAGATTGACATCCCGATGGATGTGGCCTGTCATCGTTACACTCTGAACGTGCAGGTCAGTTCTGGAATCAAGAATAATTCCTCCCCAAACGAGCCATCCTGCACCACCGTAACGGTGTCGTTCAATGGTGTTCTCGTGTAGCTGAACAGTGCGACGTTAATATTCAATCAATGGTGTTCTCTTGGTGGTGACGGGTACCTGGCGCTCTCCATATTAAAGTTGTGACAAATCTATACGGAACTTTATCACTAACCTGAGTCGTCCTTTTTAGGGAAATTTAATTCCCTACCTATTTCCAATCAACTCCAAAAAGCGGACAGGATTCAGTAGGAGATAGAGATTGAAGCAGAAAGTTATAGTGAAGTTAAATTGAAGATTTCTTGTTGGAAGATTTAATCTCAGATAAAAGCTGAGCTGATCTGAGCTGAATTGCAGTGTGGTAAATATTAGTCTTATTATTGCGAATGAAATTAAAATTAAATGTTCAATAAGAACATAGATTATAATTCTGGGATCTCTTGTGGTAATCTCTGCGTGATCGTTATTTAATTGTTAATTAATTGGATCATTAATTAAGTTAATTTAAAGGATATTACCTTTAAAACCTCATAATACTAGTTAGATATATTTGTTAAAAAGTCTGATTCTATTTGGATAAGATAACCAAATAAAGAAAGTTGTTTATAAAAATGGCTACTGGTTCTTGCATGACTCCTATTTATTCTCGTTCTCAAAGTGAGGTCCAAGGAGACCTTCACAAAGTCCGGTGAGAATCAGACTGCAAACTAAACCTGGACTCGTCCGAAAACATCACACAAGACCACTGTTGTGGTGTCCACAATGCATGCTCTCTACTCCAGGTTAATCGCAAGCGACAGTGAGTTGCGGTAAGTGGAACCTATCTGACAGGCCTACGAGCATATAGACCAATGTGCCCTAAGCGTCTGTACACGGGTCTGCCTTAAAACTGTCGTACCGGTAACTGAAGAGAGCTGACGAGACAGGTCTGATGCTGTGCTCCGTCTGTTTCTTTTGGCAGTAACTGCCAAATATATACCGGTCCTCATTCGGCGTTGTAACTCGGGGGCGACCTGTGCTGTAACATCTCCCATTACCATCATCTTGGAATCGTTGCCAAAGCCTGGAGATGACACTCTGGTCGATTCCAAGTTCCTCGGATACTTCCAGATGGGTACGTCCACATTCCAGTCGTCCAATAATTCTACCACGTAAAAAATCATCTAAATGCTTCCTTTGTGCCATAATAATGCGGTTATTGCACTGAAAGTCTTTTAAATCGCTTGTGAACAATTTTACTTCTTTGCCACCATTCCTTATATACCCCTCTCTTACAATCTCGTCATTGTGACGTACTATCCGCGCGATCTGGTGGTTTCCTGTAATTTGCATATTCTTCAAGATGTGTGTGATAATTCTACAGGGGAAATTTTTATTTTAGAGTTCAATTTCTGTATGATTCTGAATTATACTTAATTTATGGATATGAGTGTATATGCTGTATTAAGTAGATATGAAAATTCATGGGGAAAAAATTGGCAAGTTGCATTACCAAGTAGAATTAGATGATGGCCACACATTTAAAGGATACCTTGAGTAAGCAATGAAAACAAATTACAAAAAAATTTGATAAGACCATTTACCAGAAAATGAAAATACGCTTTCTCACCCTCAGTAAATAAGTGCACCTGACTCTTGAAGTAATTAACAACAGCTGGACAATCAAAGCTCAGGTATCTAGACCCAAACCAGTGACGTAAACAGACTCTTTTCATAGGAGGGGCATTCTAAAAAATTACTTTGGTGAAAGCACCGATGCATAAATTCAATGTAAAAAATTAAAAGTCTTGATGTGTATGAGAAGTGCTTGTGGTGGTGTAATACCTACATAAAGCAGTAATAACCTCCATGCTATGAAGATCGTTTCAGCATGGTGGCTAAGATACTCATTTTCGGATCGGAAGGTACCCGGTTCTAATCTTCTTTCATTGATAACCCCGGCCGTGCTAAGAGAACCGCAGCAGTCGTGGTCATCTATTCACCGCAATGGCAACCAAGCCGTCCCACACGATGACGCAACCAACAAAGCCGTCACACACGATGACGCAACCTACAAAGCCGTCGCACTCAAAGTGAAGCAACTGCCCACACGTTCGCCATGAATATGGTATCGTTCATTCGCCGAATCACTGACATGGGGTTAGTAAGGCGGTGTGAGATATCTATATAAACCAGTAATAGCCTCCATGATATGACGATCGTTTTGGCATAATAGCTAAGATACTCGTTTTCCTTTAGGATGGTACCCGGTTCTAATCTTCCTTCAGTGCTATGAGCCATCAAACATTACCTTTGTGCTCTCAATCCTTAACTAGTGGCGTACACAAGAGTGGGTTTAACTTCCCTTTCAGAGGCCAACACGCTTTAAGCATAGAAATTACGCCTCGGCACTTTCGTCTACGCGTTTTTTAAATTCTAACCCCTACCACATGAAAACAGTGATTCGACTGCAACAACACAACTTTGTAGATCACCAAAACAAATAAGAAACACCGCCTGTTTAGTGAATTACTAAATCAACTAAAACGGAGCCGATCCTAGCAGGTGCACAACACGCGAGTGGTCAAAACAATGAGCAGCCACGGGCCGCATTTTTATCAATCAAGCATACTTTCTTATGAATGTCCTCAAAATAAAACATAATGTCGAATAAATATGCTGATTTTTAAATAGTTGATGCAAAATCAAAACAAGTCCCGATAGCATATAGCATAGTTCAAGAAAAATAGAATGTTAGAGCAAAGTCTGTTGGTCTATTGTCCATTAACGTTTACTCTCAACACACCTCCTTCATTTGGTAGCAAAATTCGTGGCAATTTCTTGCTATCAGCGGCACTGGAGGTGCGTTGTTAATTATTGTGTCACAAAAATTATTTTTTGCGAAAGTTTTGCTTTACGAAAATATCCAATATGGATAATATTACCTAAGACATATATGAATATTTAAATTCAATATGCATTTGGGGAAATTAAAATTTTTTCTTTTTTTTTAATTATAACCTTACAATTTAGAAAACAAAGAAAAAGAAGGGATTTTTTATTTCTATTTGCATTTTTATTAATGTTTCCCTTTTCACTCTTATATAGGCAGATGAGCTTATAACGTCAACGTTGAGTATAAGTCAAAATATGAAAAATTGTCTACAGTGGCGGCACATTCGGTCTTTGAACGCGGGCGGCCGATACGCTAGGATCGGCCCTGAACTAAAAACTCAAATCTGTGTGTGGTTCCTCTCTCAAGCGAGAGAAAAAAGTGGTTATATATTTATAATATCCAGTGACAAAACCATTATTTTCGATAACGCGTTTCAATTTCAAATATGGTAAAAGCTCTAATTTTGTTTAAAAACACAACCGTGTCTAAAGCTAAATTTTACCTTCAATTTTTGTATTCAACTTTTTTATATAAAAAAAAACCTAACAAAGAAATCAGTTCAGAAAACAATGTTATTATTCTAATCAAATGCGCGCAATTTCTCCTAATTTCCGCATGATTTTATTTCAGCTTTAACAGTGCCGATTTAAGCTCATTTCGGGCTCTAGGCGCAGAAGATCTACAGGCCCTTTGGCACTGAAGGATCGAAATTCATAACTAGAACAACTGATTAATTCCAGCTTATCCGGGCCCCTGGGTACCCACCTCAAACGCTCAATGGATAAACCGGCACGAGTTTTAACTAACGTCGCACTGTGAAACATTGTAGAATAAATTCAGAATTTAGTTCCAAAATGTTTCAGTAGAGGACACCACCACACAGAAGTGTTTGTATTCAAATTTTTGAATGTTATTCGTTATGTCCGCACATTTTTACATCTCTCATCAATCTTATGAAAGTTATTTTTGGATAGATATTTTGTTATTGTTAAAATAGTCTCAATAATCTTTCACCTCGTGATTATATCTACAAATAGAACCGATCAGTGACAATGGGTCATGCTCGATGTTGCTCTCTCAATTATGCTTTGATTGCCCTCATATGTCGTCTCCAGGGCAATTGATGTCTGAATCCCGTAGTTTTGCTTGAAACAATTTAATCACGTTAAGATCTCCCTAATTATTGAATTTTAATATTTATTTCGGATGAAAGGGTTAAATAATTTAATTTAATGCGAATTCTTAAACAGGGTCGTTGCCATACAATTCAAGTTAAATAAATTAGTTTTATTTCCACACAAATACAGATAAGATAAGCGCCGGGATTTCGATTTGCTTGTGTTTGCTGGAATAAATTTTTAAAACATGTTTTGTAAAATTAAGCCAGCGTACTTGTTTTCTAAACTTTCTCCGTTCGTATTAAATTACACAATTAAAGTAGGTAATTTGAGCAGCGTGAGACATGTGGTTAGTGTAATAGAAGATGAGAAGAAAGGTAAAAATATTGTTAATAAATATAATTAGGTGGCAGTGTTTTTAAGCTTTCTGTTAAAACCTTAATATTAATCAATATTTTCTTCTTTCAGATTTTTATTTATTTTTCTGTTTTACAGATATCAGTAAAGAATTATCGTACGTTTCTTTGTTTATTAAATACTTCGCGTAATGTATTTAAATGGACAGTTAAACAATGCTACAGGAGATATGTCACTAATGTATAAAAACATACAAATTTAGAAGTTACACGAGTGCTACAGAAATTGGCGGATTAACAGGAATAAATCTTACTGTGAATTTTCATAAAAAGCTTATGAAAAACATTTAATAAATTAAGACTTTAACGTAAATACTTATCCCTTTTTTGAAAAAATAAAGTAAATAAATGAACATTAGTGTGAAAGTAGGGGCTCAAGTGTAGTATAGGGGGGCACTTTTGATTTGGCAATTTTTCTTCGGAGTTGGCTATTTTTATCTAAATGTCATGGTGAGATATCAAATTCATTCTAAAATAAATGATAAATAATTCCGAAAAAAAAAAGTACCTTGGTGACCACTTTTAGTTGCCAAAAAAAAAAAAAGGACTGCAACAAGTGGCCCCTCTATACTACTTTTTAACCAAAGTAGGTAAATGATACCTCCTAAAATGAGCCATAAAAATACACAAATCAGTACTTTTATCAGCTAGTTAAATGTAAAATCAGAATTTTTTGCATCAATGAGAGATAAATATTTAGAACACCTGAGCTTTATTAATGATATAGGAATATGATGGTATCATCTTTTGGTAAGTTTTTTGGTGACAATGATTAAGGAAGTTCCAATAAAGTTATATTTTTTTGGTAAAGCAGCAATAGGATTGATCCAATCAAGTAAACTTAGTAACTTTCTCAATAATTCTATTTTTCTCCACTTATTCAATAATTGATCCTGAACTCTACTGACTAAAGACAGCAGAACAATTTATATGTAATGATACAAGGCTCTTTTATGCTTTCCAGATAGTTGATCAGCTCCTTTAAATGCATCAGTAATATGTTCTGATTTTGATGAGTGATTCTGCCACTGTTAACAATATATTGTTGATTGATGTATCTAGGATAATTATTTTAATTAAATTTAAATGAATACTTACTATTTCAACTAAAACTCTCTTCTTTCCTTCCTTTTTGCAGTTAGAAACATTTAAATCAAATATCTGCTAAAAATAGACTTAAAAAAATCAATAGTTATGTATTAGTGTCACCATAGAAAAATAGTTGCCACTCGAATCATGCCATGATATCAAAACAACAAAAAGATTCATACATATATTATTTGAAAAACCCATCGGTCATATTTTGGTGAAAAATGGTGGGATTCATATGACACAAATTTGACCAAAGTAAGAAAAAGGGATTAAACATAATTGATATGTATTGGTTCTAAAACACCCGTGAAATCCATTCCTTATGAATTTTTTCAAGAGTACTCAAAAAATATATAATAAAAATAATTCTTTAATAAAAAATACAATTCTTTTTCAACTAACTGTTATTATACTAATGATATTTTTTAATTTAAATGAATTTTGTTTTGGATTGATTTCCTTAAATGTACATAATAAATATTTTAGCTTCATGAGAGTTATTCTGACATTTTTTTTAGACTTTTATTGATAGCAAATTATATTAGTCAACTCTATAAATGAATGATGTGTTTATTTGTGAACCCTTGAAGGAACTGCCAGAGTAGTATTACAGAGGCCTCCTGTAAATGCCTTAAGTTTAGAATTGCTTGAGAAACTGACAACAGCTATAAAAGATTTAGAAGAAAGGAAATTCAGAGGATTTATCCTAGCATCAGTTAGTATTTATTTATGAATGTGATTGCAAAATTATTATTTTTTTTTTTCAAAGAACATTTTTTCTATCTTTAGATGCAGTTACATTTAATGTATAACAAATTACCTTGTTTCTTTTCTTTTTTCTGTCTTGAATGTTACTCATTGTTCTAAAAAATTTTTATTTTAAAAATTACTTGTTATCAAATTCATTTGTTTATATAGTCAGTTTTTAGTTATATTTAAAATGCAAAAAATTACTTAATCATTTAAAACATATTTTCAAGTTTTTTTTCTTTCGAGTTTAATGATTTAAAATGAATTTAAATATTTCAATTTTGCTTTTTGTAATTGGAAGTTAAAAAGTATTTCAATAACTTTACTTAATCTTAATAGAAGTTGAAGATGCTGAAATTTTTTTTTTGTATCATTGTTTTATAATATATACCACCCATTTTTGTTTTTATGTAAACTTTTTCACACTATTTTGATTAAACTAATTTGTAAGCAAGAATTTCTCTTTTTATGTGACTTATTTTGATTCAACACAATATATCACAAATTCTAAGAAAGTTTAGTTTTATGTTTATTTTTATAATAGGGAGATTCAAGATGAAAAATGTAATACAATTTCCAATTTTGATTAGAATTCTCAAAATTTTATGCACTTGGTATAGAATTTTGTCTGCTTAGCAAATATCAAGATATTAAGCTCACAGTACCAAACACAATGGTTAAGATTCTTAAAAGAATAAAAAATGCAAGAATAATACACAATGTAAGGAGATATTAATCTGCTACTTGAACCAGTTCATGCAATGGCTTATCCAAAATACAAACACAATGATTTATTACTGAATTAGTTCTTTAAGTCATTGAAAAAGTGGAACCACAGGAAACTTGTCCTAATTTTTTTCAATAGGTAACAAAGAATTTCACCAATGGAGCATGATGGTGATTACTAAAATATTTCTAGTAATAACAATAATATATCAGTCCTACACAAACTTATGCCTTTATTGTCAGGATGTGGAAATAAATAAAAAGATACAATATATGTTTATACAATTTTTATATATTCTTCAGTGATGTGTGTCACATAAAGCAGAATTCAGTGTGTTTTTATATCTTTAAAGTAATTATAATTTTGTATATCGGTGATTCTTAAATTTTCGATCGCCATGCCCCCCTTCTTGTATCAATATAACATCACTGTCCTCCCAATATTTTGAACATATTTTCCTCTGACTTAATATTCTTGATCAAAATACAAGATCTAGTAGAGTTTTTTTCATTGAAGACAATTTGGTGATCTAGTCTAGCATGGTGCATCTTTCAATTTTTCAAAGTCTGTAAAAGAGAGAAATCTTAACATTACATGAGAGACTCCACGGACCCCCTAGAAAGGTACTGTGGACTCCCATGGGGCCACATTCTACAGTTAAAGAACCGCTGCTCAATATAATGAAATTTTTATAAATATTTTTTCAAAGAAAAATAATATGAAGTTGTGTGATTGATTTTTTAACTTTCTTCACATTATGCAATACTTAAAAGTTGTAATTAAATGTAGGATTCTCCAAAAGTATTTTGTTCTGGACTGGATATCAATGAATTGTACAAACCTCCTGAAGAAAAGCTTAAAGTGTATTGGAAAGCCTTCCAAAACTTGTGGAAGACTTTGTACTCGACTCCTTTAATAACTATTGCTGCTGTAAATGTAAGTATTCAGTGTAATGTTAAATTTTCAAATTCACAAGCTATACTTGCCTGTATGTGCTTTTATAATAAAATCAATGACTAATAAATCTTTTCTAACTACAGGATTAACAATTACATTTTCATTTCATTGACCCTGTTAAAATGTTTAGTTTAAAAATCCTTAAACATAATCATCTAAAGATTTGTAACTTCTGATTTTTTCTTTCATTTTTTCAATGCTTAAAGAAGGAATTTTACTCCTGTAAATTAGGTACATAAATCCATTTTCTTATTGAGTTATTACTTTATTTTACTAAACAAGGTTGATAAGTATCTCATTAAAATGTATGTAAATGTAGTTCTGGGTATATTTTATAAATTTATAGAAGTATGTTTAAGTTTACTCTAAATTTTTTTTATTTTATACTAAAATTAATAATTTTATTACTCTTATAGATTTGTACAAATGTAAATATTCTGTCAGAAATTGAATATATTTTCATAGAAATTTATATTATAACTTTTAAAAAATTAATTTTATTACTATATGCCATTTTTCTATTTAAAAAACATGTATTTATACAATTTTGTAATAAACCCTTTTCATCATTGTTTCCTATAACTTGATTATATTTAATTGAAAAGATATTTTATTGTTTATATATTTATATCTGTTATTTTCATTAATCAAGATATGTATAATAAATATGAAAGTATGTTTGGATGTTTGATAGTATTTTACGGAAAAACAACTGAATGGATTTTAATGAAACTATACAATAATATAGCTCATACATCAGAATAACACATAGGCTATAATTTATAAAGATATTGTGTGAAGTTTCCAAAGTATAACAAAAATTGTCAAGAAAGTAGGAAAAAATTCTGCCATCTGCAAAAAAGCCTGTGACAGCATACATCTTTTTTATGTGAAGCAAAGCTATACCTTTTGTTTTGTCTACGCCATGCCTCAGTGGGCTTGCATTTAATTTATTCCGTTCATCAGTGTAATCACTATTTTTTAATTTCATAATAAAACTAGATTTTGAAAGGAATAGGTGGTGGCAAGATTTTAACATAAAATAAATACAACAAAAAGTAATATTTATGTATTACACTTCCAGATATAAATTATTTACACTTTTTTAACCATTCATTACACAAAATTTGTAACAATGACAGTGGAAGGAAAAACTATGAAATTAAAATAAAATATCAATGTTTTTTTCTCTTTTTGAATGTTTTTTTCAGTACATGTAAATATATATCTAGGCTTTCCCCCAAACTGTTTTTTATAACTTACATATATATATATACATATATATATATACATATATATATATATATATATATATATATATATATATATATATATATATATATGTATGTTTATTCAAGCATTAAAAAAAACAATCGTGTTTCAATAGCTATCTGTAAATTTTTCTTTTATTTATTACCTATAGAAAATAGATTTTAATTAATATATATATGTGTAGTGGTATCTAAGTAAAACCAGTACTTAGACATCACACGAAGATGATCGTCTTGGCGTAATCGATAAAGTACTTTCGTTCGAATCGGAAGGTGCCCGATTCGAATCTATACCTATACATTGGTGACCCTGGACTGAAGTAAGAAAACGCAACTTTCTGAACTGTAATGGCGCCATCTACCGCAAGAAAAAGTAAATAAATAAAAAAAATAAGGGAGAGTGAAAAAAAATAAATAAGAGAAGAAAAATATAAATAAATAAAAAACATATACTCTCTCCGAAACAAGCGATAGATCATCTTTCTCTCATCTCAGCAAGAAAAATAAATAAGAATAAAAATAAATGAATGAGAGAGAGAGAGAATAAAATAAGTAAATAAATAAAAAAACATGCTCTCTCTCAAGAACAAACAAACGGGGGACGATCGTCTTGGACGATCACGAAGACGATCGTCTTGGACGATCACGAAGACGATCGTCTTGGACGATCACGAAGACGATCGTCTTGGCGTGATCGATAAAGTACTGGCGTTCGGAAAAAAGGTGCCCGGTTCGAATCTATACCTACATATGTTTATTTAAAAAGATTATTTCCATTATTTCATTAATTAAATTAATTATTTGTTAATTAAAAAGTACATAGCTTATTATTTTGGATAAAAATACATTTCAGAGACATTTTTAAGCTAACTATATGTAACAATTGATTGATTTATGAAAATCTGAAATTTATTTTATTATTTTAGTTTCTTAAAAATTAACTATTAAAAATGATGAAAGTTAATAATCATATCGTTTTCTTTTTATTTCTTCACATTAATAATTTTTTAACTAATGCAATATTGTTTTTTTTAAGTCGTACATCGAAATGTGAAGCTATATCTTATCTGTGAGGGGGAGGGGAAGAAGGAAAAATAATTTTACACTAAAAAAAGACCCGTGTTATGCCGGGCTAGAGAGAGGGAAAAGAAATCTGTCTTAAATCGAAAATATGTGGATCAAATTTGGAAAAGGGGCAATTTAATGAAATAATTTTAGAAATCACTCACATTGCATGTGTACAAACACACACACATAATTGCTGGCATCATGAGGGAGAGAGAAAGCTCGTGCAACGCCGGGCCATGCAGGTAGTGTGTTATAAAATAATCTTAGTATGCATTTCAATGCTATGCAGGAATTGTGGTCATATGGCTGGTGATAATTGATTTAAGAATTGAACTTCCGATTCTTTCCAAGACTAATAATAAATGATGTATGTTAAAAACTTCAAAGTTCTTATAAAGTGTAATGAAAAAGTTGGAAGAGTGAAGTGGCAAAGCTACTTTCTTGTTCCTTAAGGTTTCTTTCTTTGTGGTTTGACTAAGATTAAATGGTAAATTTCATTATCAGTAGTCTTCATGCTTCTTATAGCTAATTCTCAAACCAATTTTATCACATATATATTGTACCTTTAAAATAAAAATTAATGACTAAGTTGTAACTTACTTTTTTAATTAGTCATGGTTCTACTGCTATCTTGGAAAAGAAATTAATCAAATTTCTCTTTTTTAAACTTGTTATTCGGCAATTTTATTTAAGCTTGTATTCTTCATGATCAATAAATTTTATATGCCTATACTTACCTTTTTTAAAATATATATATTTATATTATGTTGCTCTTATTTTCTTTATCCTTTTTCACAATTTTAATTATGTGCCTGTTTTAAACATAGAATGAATTTTTTTTTTTTTTTATTTTGCATTTTTATATGCTTTTCTTCAATTACTTTTAATCTGAAAGTTTATATTTTTTTGTTTAAAAGTATGTAATAGATAAGCTAATTAATCATAAATTTTCAGTGAGAGATGATTTTTCATGCATCACACAAAGATTTTTCTAAATTTCAGGGACATGCACCTGCTGGAGGTTGTGTTTTAACTTTGAGTTGTGATCACAGTATTATGGTCAAATCTGGAGGCTTTATTGGTTTAAATGAGACCTTACTAGTTAGTAAAATAAAAGTTTTACTTATTCAGTTATATGTTGTGTTAATGAAACATACTAATTAATGATAGTGCTGTGTTTTAAAATAATTTATGCATATATTTTTGTATAATTGAATAAAACAGTAATAAAATACATTTTTAATTTTTTCAATTTGTTAAAGAAAACTAGATTTGTATTTTCAAAAAATTGTTCTTTACTTTGTATTTTTTAAAATTCCTTAAAATTTCCGCTTTGAATTAAGTAATGTTAAGGGAGACACAGTACGATTCAGTTGACAAAAATCTGTTAAAAAAATCTAATCTAATTTTTTTAGCGTAAATTATTTTTTATATACTTTTCTATAACCTCACAAAATTTAGCAGCTCTAAATTTAAAAATGCAGAATTATGATAGCTTTTACTTTTGTTTTTCTTCACATCTCTATGGCAAATCAAAACTTTGAACTTACTTAAAGCAGAAAGATAAAATAACTAGTCTGTTTTCATTTAAAATGCTAAGGGTTTTTTTTTCTTTGTGCCTAATGCTTTGAATTTTTTTTACCTATTGCTAATAGTACATGTAACAAAAGTTGGTATGCATTTTTGAATCAAAGCAATACTTATTTTTTAAAAAACAATTGAACTCAGAATTTATAAATTTTTTTAAGGAACTTTCAATAAGCATTCATAAAAAGTATTGTACAAATACCAATCATGTTATCACAAAACCCATACCAACTTTTATTATATGTAGTTTGACTTACTTGTAAATCAAATTTCATGCATGTACGTAAATTTATGTAGGAGGAGTAGCATTTTAAAATTACTTTGCAAATTTTAGGTTTTTATGTTAAAAAATTAAATGGCTAGCTTTTTATGAAACTTTGAGCACAAAATCTGTTTTACATAGTATACACACATAGGAGGCAACCAAAAAATTCTCAAAATCCTTAAATTAAAAATTTTTGCAGAAATTGTACCATGTCCCCTTAAACTTGCATATTATACCTTTAATCACATATTTATTGAAAATGCTATTAATGTAGTTATTTAAAAATGTTTTTAATCCATTTAATTTTTGTTATATCCATAACTAAACAAGATGTTATGTTGAATATTTCAAAAAACTTTTTACTTCATATTTTCTTTTTTTAAATGTAAAATACTTTATTTAAAAAACATTTCATATGAAGAAATAAATATTTTAATTATAATTTATTCTAATCTACTATTCTGTTTTATTTTAGGGTTTTGCTGCACCTAAATGGTATGGATTTGATAGCTATAGAAAAGTATAATTTATTTTATTTTTGTTGTATAAAATGAAAAAGAAAATTGTTATTGAAGGGAATGTGAATTCAAATGATAAAGATTTAAATGTCTTATATCAGTAATTATACATGATTAATTTTTAAAAAGTTGTCTATAATTTATTTTGAAAAATAAAAAATGTGTGCTGTGTATGAATTTGCTTCAATAATACTTTTATAGCATTTTAAACTTTATTCAGAAAGACTAATTTGACAGAAAGAGGGGGGATAGCTTAATCATCTATTTTTTACATTTATGTGCAATTAATAATGTAATAAAAGTAGTGCATAATTATTTTTAAAGGATTCAATTTGTTTTGAATAGGTGTGGTGCATTAGGGTAATCCAATGATCAAGAATTAAATCAACCAATTTTATTCTTAATTCTATTTAGAATAATTATGTGAATCACATTGTGAATTTCTGCATGATAAACTTGATTACACTTCAATAATCTCTCATAATATGGCATAGACAATTAAGTGTGAGACCTTCACCATAATGCTCATAAATTTTAAATCTGTTATGGTTTTTTTTTTAACTTATGAGTGAAGAGAGATGATCCTGTTTTCAGATATTATAAATGTCCAACTTATATTTGGATCACAAACTGCTGAAAATATCTTGAACTGTTTTATCTGAACCTTTGTTTTATTACCTTTATTTCATAGCAGCAATATTTACTAAAGATTTTGAAGTGAACATAAATATTTTAAAAGTATGATATTGGAGTTAAATTTATCCATTCTTTTTTTTATTTGCATACTTGAGAAACTTTTTGTCTATTTTTAATATTTTTCTTAAAAATATGATTATTATTCAGTAATTATCATTCACTCCTACAGAAAAAGAATTAGAAAAATCTGATTTATGTGTAATATTTCTTTTATGACCATGTTACTTTATCTTTTTTTAAAATATAATTCTCTTATTTTTTGTTATATTATTGTTTTGTTTGTAGTAAAAAGTTAATATTTTGAACTACTTTTTAATCTTATCTCAATTTTAGATAATTTTGTTTTATATTTTTTAAGGGTGCAGTCCCTGCTTGTAAATGCTTGTGACATTCACAAAGCTGAACATGCTCTCAAAACAAGTGCTTTATTTACTACAAAAGAAGCTTTGGAATATAATATTGTAAATGAGCTTGTCGATTCTTCTTCAGATTTACTTCCAAAAGCCGAAGAAGTAATGGATAAGTTTTTGACAATTCCAGGTTTGTATTTTTGTTGCAAAAAATCTTAATTTGAGCCTGTTGTTAACTAATCATCTTAAGGTACTTTTTCTGTTTCGTTGGCACAAATCTCACCAAGCTGGCTTTATTGGCAACAACCCATAATATGCACATAAAAAAATGGTAATTCTAATTGGTTTTTCATCTATTTTTGATGTATTATGAAAAGGACGTTACTGATAATACTTGGTTTGAATATGTGGTGTAAAAGGTTACCAGCGGGAATATTCAGTTTAGCATCAGTTGTATAATTTTTGGTGACTTTATCGCTTACCCTGATGAAACGGAGAAGTATCCATCAATTATTAATTTTCTAAAATTATGCAGTTTTATTCTTGTTTATTTTATTTTTTTATATGTTATATTAGCTTTGACTGAGTTTTGTCCTTTGATATTTTTCCTTCCAATTCTCATTTGTTAATGTCTCTTTTGGTTATATGTATTTTTTTTCATTTTTGAATAGAAAATGCAAGTTATTTTGGCATTAAATACAAAAATTATGATATTACATGATTGTGATGCTTTAAAGAATAACTTGTTGCTTACTTTTGGCCTTTCATTCCTTCAGTGTGGTGATAAATGAGCACCAAGCTTGCTTGGGAACTAAACGTTGAGAGTTTCGTGTCAGACTGTCCACCTGACCGGAACATCTGCTCTTGCACCTCAGCGCCCAAGGTCTTGTAAATGGAAATGGGCACAGTAGGCATTGCCCTCATGGGCTGTTGTGCCACTGAGTTTTGTTTAGCTTTCTTTTTGTATTGTGAGCATAGATTAAAAACATCTAAATATAAATAATATATTTGAATAATATTTTATGTTTGTAGCTTCTATTTTATTAAACTAAAGTTAAATATAATTTTTGAAATTAGTATATGCCAAGTATCTATATAATGTAAATAGGAAAATTTATAAATCAAAGTTTACTTGCACATTTGGAAATATGCTTTATATTAAATACAAAGAATTTCAAGTTGCTGTAAAGTGCATCAAATAAGCTTTCTTGTAAGCATATAACTGTTTTGTTTGTTTGTTTTTGGCATTTATTTTTCTCTTGAAGCAATTTAATGCTTTCTGTTAGTGTATTTAAAATAGTGTGTAGGTTAACTTTTTATTTAAGTGAAAAATTGCATGTATTCAGATACTTTTTTTCTTTTTAATAGTTTTCAGTTTCACTAGAACAAAGTTGAGCATGCGCAAGCCTTTTGTAGATGATCTTATTTCATACCAGGAACAAGATACAAAAGATGTAGTTGGTATTCTCCTTCGCAATGAAACTCAAAATGTTATGGGTAAATATTTAGAAGGTTTAAAACGTAAAAAGAAGTAAAATATTTCTGTAGATGAATCAAGGTAATATTTTGCTAATTTTACTGTTTAACTTTTTAAAAAATATTAACTAGTTTTTTATTTAGGATAAAGATTTTTGAGTTTCTTTTTATCTTCAATAATTAATTTTTATTTTTAAAAAAAATTTAAGTACCAGAGAAAAGATTATTACCATTTATAAAAATTACTGAACAAATTCTTTGTATTTAATTTTGTATAGATAAATTGTGCATGTATTTAAAGCATATATGTCTTGGCACAATGTGTAGAAGCTCGCATTAATTTTTAAAATCTTCTTTTGATTATGATTCAGATATCAGCTGTTTATTTTTCTTCTATTATAACCATCTTTTATATCAACAAGTCCATCATTTGTGCAAAACAAGTTTTTACCTTAGTAACTCTTATAATTGTTTTATTTTCAATTGCAGTTCCTATTAGTCTTTATTTAGTTTTTTTTTTTTTTTTTTTTTTTTGCTACTTTTTATTTGTGCTATGTAGCAAATCATTATATCAGAATGGTTTCATATTTTTAATATATATCTGCATCTTTTTCCTTTTCATTGTTGTATATAAAATTCTGTCAATTTAAAATGTGGCAATGATAAATTTCTCAAAACTCCATTCTGTAATATCAAAATTTTGTATTTGGGTGTATTGATGTATTAATTTTTGTTTCAGTACCAGGTATGCTTTTGCGATTAAAAATAAATTTAGAAGTGTGTAAAGTAAGATCAAATAAGCTTTAAAAATTTCTTGAAAAAAATAATAAACAAAAAGTGCAGATGGCCCAATAAATGTTGTGTCCTTTTCTGAGCTATGTATTGTAGGCTTCATTTTTTTAATTGTCAATTTTGTTAAAATTATATATATATATGTGGGAGACAACAAGGGGTCCAAGACGTATGTCTTTCTTTAACTTTATTTTAAAATTTAACAAAAATTAATTAAAAAGGTAGCTATTCTAACAGATGGGTTTCCATGAATTCTCGACGGGAACGCCTGCTCACGAACCTCCGTCTTTCTCCTTTCCGCTTTCTCTCTTCTCAAAAGTCTTAGTCTAATAGTTTCAGTTTCAATTCACTGCGCCTGCGCGCGAAGACTGCTTTGCTGGATGCCATAACCGGCCAGCCTGACTGTACGCTGTCCGCAGCGGTACGTCTTCCTTTTTTCCTTTTTCATCGAGACCAGAGGAGAATCTGAAACATACAAAAAAGACGGAACAGACAAGGACTATACGACAAATATACAAAGATTTAACATATCATAATTCTGCTGAACTAAACAGTTTCTCCATCATGTGAAGGCATCTCTTCGACATCAGGAAAGTTCCACAGGAAAACACACACACACACACATTGTGTTTCACAGGCATAAGAACGTCTTTTTTAACAAGTTGATCTTTGGTTGAACGCATCGATATTTTCCTCTCTAGAGTTCTGGACGTCTGTTCAAAACGATCTCTCTTTTTCCTCCGTTTCCACTTCTAGGGCTCAAAGATCCTTCGGAGCATTGCAAACCGTCTTTGTTTACTCTTCATAGGTGAAGGGGTAGGTGAGCGGGAGATAAATTCCACGGAACTCGTTTTCATGGCACCATTGACTTTCTTACACAATACTATATCAGAACATTTTTCTCTTATAATACTCAATTTTAACTTAGTACTCTTAATTTTATTACATTTATAATTCTTAATTAGAGAACTCAAATCATTTCTAGTATTAAAGTTTTTAACATGTGACAAATCATAACTAGAGTTTTCTATCACATTTGAAAAAGAAACAGCACTAGGATAAGCATAAGCACCTAAAGAGGATTCACTTTCATTCAATAAAACATCGCTCTTTGCGTGGCCTAGTTTCTTTATTTCAGTATATACACTGGGATGCATAATAAATTCTTCGGTCAAGGTCGGTGATATTGCCGTTCGAACACTTAGACCGGGAGAGTGTTGATCAAGAGAAATATTTATGGGTTTAACTTCTACCATACGCTGTTCGCCAAAACACGAGCTTAATGTTATGATCTCTTCGGAAGGCTGGTTCACTCTAATTAGTGAGGAATTTAAAACTAGGATCTGGCAACCTGAATTAATCAAGGCTGTTACGGGCTGATTTTCTACAAAAATGCTTACATATTGACGATTTGCGAACTCATCGCTATTTTGTTTTTCGCTCTCGACTTTCAAAGTATTCACGTTTATTCTATTATGGATGTGGTCGTTAGATTCTTTAGGCTTAAAACGCTCCTCGCAATCTCTTGCGTAATGAGATGAATCATTGCATATATATATAGCAATTTTTATTTTCTCTTTCAAGATTTTGGGGATAGTTCTCTTCAATCTCTGGTTTAAAGTTTCGTGATCTATTTTTAAAGGGGTCTTGGGTATATCCATAAGTAATAGGAATTTCCTTACGTGATCCGCTTCTAGATGAAATATAAATATCGCAATCTTGAGCTAAATCAATAGGCCTAAACCAATCTTCTGCTTCTCGAATGCTAATATGAGTTGCGGTTTCCTTATTTAAAGTTTCAAATAATTTATCAGAAATTATAAGATCACACAGAGATTCAAAGGAATTAACTTTTCTTAACGAACAATAATATTGGAAGTTTGCCGTCAATCTTGCAGCAAATTGGATGTACGTCTCGCCTGATGATTTTACAGCATTTTTAAATGAGTTTAAACACTCGCGAGGGGTTAATTGGAATTCTCTGAGTACTATAGATTTTAGTTTTTCATAGTCATTTAATTCCTCCTTTTTAATATACAATAAGACGTTATGAGCTCTTTCGCCCAGATTTATTAAAATTTCAGATTTATATTCGTCATTTATTTTCTTGGTTAAAAATGCGCGTTCTAATGATTGGAAGAACAGATTAAAATTTTCAGATCTGGTGGGAACAGGAAGAGATAAAGTTTTAATACTTTTTATCATATTTTCTATGTTAGTTTCGAACTGTTTCTCTTCGACTTTAGCTGCAGGATTTAAACTTAATGCTTTATTTTTAGCCGTTTGAAGTTCGACTTCTTTTTATAACTGAGCTAACTGAAGTTTGGCGAGCTCAATTTTCTGTTTTTCTAAAGTTGCCTCTCTTTCGTTTCGCGATACCCTTTCATCTATACAGTTTTGAATTAAAGTTTTAACGAAATCTGGATCACTTTCAAATGTACTACTGTTCTCAATTTTAGTCTTTAGTTTAGCTATGGTGTCCGTACTCTCCACAGTACAGTCTAGATCCTCAACAACTCTTATGAGATCCTCTTTAAGAGCGTTTTTATACATTTTAGAAAAATATGGAAAGATCCTACCTTTTTTTTTTTTTTCTTAGCTCCCTTGTTGCTCGCACGCACGATGTATCCAATAATTGAAGAAAACGTTGATTCCACTGATTTCACTTCTTCGCAGGTTATAGATGAACTATAGTTCTTGAACAGATAAATTGTTCGAATTGACACCTCTTCGCAGGTGTTTATGTGATATTTCCAACCTCTACACAGGCGAAATATTCAGGGTTCGATGAAAAGTCAATTGAAGAAAAACGTTGATTAAAAGTTCCAGCCTCTACACAGGCGGATTATTCACACTGAGTTAGTTCCAACCTCTCCGGAATATTCAGGGTTCGTTGAAAAATTCACCTCTACACAGGTGATTTTGTTAATAGTTCCGACCTCCACACAGGCGGAATGAAGTTTTGAAATTCACAACCTCTACTCAGGTTCAACGAAGTTTCCAAAAAATGGCGGAGCGTCTCCTTCACGGACGCTTTTGTTCATTGTCCAGACTTTGGTTCAAATCGAAATTTTATCGATCCCGGCCTCTACACAGGCGGAGTATTCATGCTGAGTTCAAACCTCTACACAGGTTGAACGAAGTTTCCAAAAAATGGCGGAGCGTCTCCTTCACGGACGCTTTTGTTCATTGTCCAGACTTTGGTTCAAAATCGAAATTTTTTCGATCCCGGCCGAGCCCCCATAATTTGTGGGAGACAACAAGGGGTCCAAGACGTTTGTCTTTCTTTAACTTTATTTTAAAATTTAACAAAAATTAATTAAAAAGGTAGCTATTCTAACAGATGGGTTTCCATGAATTCTCGACGGGAACGCCTGCTCACGAACCTCCGTCTTTCTCCTTTCCGCTTTCTCTCTTCTCAAAAGTCTTAGTCTAATAGTTTCAGCTTCAATTCACTGTGCCTGCGCGGGAAGACTGCTTTGCTGGATGCCATATATATATGTGTGTGTGTTAATAAATAGACATGTTCTTAAACTATCATTATGACAACAGAAAAAATTTATTTTTTTCTTTCTTAAGTGCTATTTTTTCATATTTGTTGTTTTTAAATAGCTTTGTTTTTTAAAATTTTTTTTAATTTTGTCAATTTGAGAATGAAAGTACTTCTTAATTTTAGCATTCATAACTTAATCTAGTCATAAAAAAGTACAATTATTAAAAAAACATTAATACCCATTTATGTTTGATTGATGTTAATCTTTCCAATTATATATATAAATATTTATAGCATTTTTGCTGTTTTAAGTATTGTTTTGTACATTTCTTAATATATATTTCTTAATAAGAAAAAAATTTCTCATGCTGATAAAACACTTTAAAAATGTTTAGAACAGAATATTGTTAATAATTTAGATGTGTTATTTTCTTTTGTGTTTTCTATAAACATTGAAAACATTTTTAGTATTGAATATTTTTGAAAAGTTGATTTATTTGATAAAAGTTTAAGCTGTGCTGCTGTTTCAATTTAAGTATATCTCTGATACACATTTGTAATTTTTGTAAAAATGATTGTCAATAAAAACATTCAGTTTTTGCTGAATAATTAATTACAACTAATGATTGAATTATTGCTTTATTTTTTACTGTTAATTTATATTAAAAGTTTCTATAAATTTGCTTTATTAAATGATGTACCGTATATTTACTCATACAGGAATATGTTTATTTTCGTTTGATTATTAAAAGAGAAAATAAGACAATATTTGTGAAAAACCTTCAACTCTTTTAATTTTTATTTATGGAATATATAACAGCTTCCTTTTCTTCATTTATTTCAATCTGATTGTTTGTTTGCTGAAATAAATTTTCAAAATACTTTATTAATTGTGATGAAATCAGGGATTCAAAATGGCGGAAAGCGGCGATGATGCATTTTTTGCTGCTCTTGAAAATCAGTGCAAAATCATTGAATTAGCCATGTTATCAAAATTTAACATGAACCAACAGATGAGAGAAGAAGCCAGGCAGGCTCTGGGTGAGTTAAAATCTTCAGTTTATCGGAACTCCGTTATGATTAAAAGTGAAAAAATTGTGAAGCATGCAAAGAAAGTTTGAAAAAACGATAGCTTGAAAAATAACAAAAGAGGGGTGAGCATAAAGAAATTTACTTCTATATGTATTGAAATACTGTTTATTTAAAAGAAATGAGTTGCCTTATGAACTAAAGTTTTAGTTCTAGAAGTGTACCATTTTTTCGAAAGTCTGGGATTAATACCTTGAATAAATGACTTCAAAACATAAGAACAATGTACACAAATATTTCAGGTTTCTTCGTAAAAAAGGGGATGCAGGTTGTACAGAGAATATACCTAAAAATTAAAAAATTCAGCTTAGAAGTATAGATGTGGTCATACACTGATGCGCATTATACGCCGGATTTTACGGTACATTGGCAGCAGAAAAATCAATCCCTTTGAACTGCTTTTTTGAAACAGAATGGTTATTATAAAGTACCCTGGTGGTCTGTGGAACTATTTTGCATGCGTAAACGATTGAATGCAGCAAGAAGGCGATATCAAATAACAAAGAAATCCGTTCTGAGGGAGGTCTATAAAGAAAATTACATTCAAATTAGATAAAATATAAAGTTCCAACTTCATGAAAACAAAATGAACTCTTGGAAATCTTTTCTCGCTGATATTACTGTATAGAATGTTTGGAAGAAAATTTATACTCATTGAGTGAAAACCAATTTTGAGTGCCAAAAGGCTTGAAAACTCGGGGATCAAAGTTTCCTCTGGACATTTTACTACTTCTTTTGAAGATGCCGTCTTGAGAAAATCTTTCCTTCATGATCCAAATAGTCAAGATAATTCTCAATGTAAGGTTTTAGGCTCAAAAGCTGAATTGGTTTATGAAAGCAATGATGATGTCCCTTTTTCAAAAACAGAAATTGACTGTGTTGCAGATAATTTAAGTTTAAATAAATCACCTGTGGTTCCAACAAAATTAATAATGAATTGATTAAGAATTTTCTCAATTGTTCTTCTGTTCCCTTGGCTCTCTTTAACAACTATTTGAAATTAGGTGTTTTCCTAAAGATTTGGAAGAGAGAAAAAGTCGTACTTCTTTCTAAAAGTACTGAATTGTCAAGAACGCACATAGAAAATATTTATTGCATAAGCTTACTCCCTTGTTTGGGAAAGTGCTTGGAAAAAGTCTGCTTTACTAGACTTAACCGCTATTTAAGAAAGTCTAATCTTTTAAGCAATGACCAGTACGGTTTTACGCCTCAAAAGTTAGCAGAGGATGCCTTGGTTCACCTTTGCAATATCGTCAAAGAAGGAAGACGCAAAAACCGTGTGACTTTTTAATATCCTTGGACATTAAAGGAGCTTTCGATAATGCCTGATGGCCTGACATCTTGCACCTGCTCAAAAGTTTCAAAGTTCCTTTTGCCTTATTAGGAGCTTCTTACAATGTCATTCAGCGGATCTTACATTGGGTGATGTCATAAAGAATTGTACTTCGGAAAAAGGTTGCCCTCAAGGGTCAGTGATGGGACCTTTTCTGTGGAATATATTTATGAACGATCTTCTTTGCAATATCTCAAAGCTCCAGAATTGTCATACCATAGCATTTGCAGATGATGTACTTCTTATTGTTCAATGTAAAGGTTTTCAGGATATCTGCACTTCGTCACAAAACATTCTTAATAATGTTTTTAACTGGTCAGAGCTGTATAAGTTAGCGTTTAATCCACTTAAAACAGAAGTAATGAAGATTTATAAAAATCGACAGTAGATCAAAGAACCAACTTAAAACTTGGAGATGTAACAATTAAAGAAGTGCACAAGATAAAGTATTTGGGCATAATTGTAGATAACAAAATGCAGTGGAAGGAGCCTCTCTTATGTTTCTAGTAAAAGTGAAAAAAATTCTTGGACTGTTAAGAATTTCAAACAATACTTTTGGGGTGAAAGCTGATGTTCTTCCTCTGATTTATCAGCCTTGGCACACTGGATGGAACTATTCCAGTTTCATTATTGTCACACCTTTCATGTAGAAAACCTATCACTCATGTAACTTATACAAATGAAGTCTTTCAAGAATATAAAACTATTTGTTTTACAGATGGAAGTAAATTGAAAGGAAAGGTTGGTCTTGCCTGCATTATTTGTGAGGAAGGAGTTGAAAAAAAAAAAAATTACTTTCCAACTTCAATTTAGAGATGAAGGCTCTGTTTTTCAAGCCAACTACACTGCATTAATCTTGTAGTAAAAGTGATTCAAAACTCTCTGGGTGGAACACTCAATTTTCTTATCTGCACTGATGCACTTTTTTCACTCTATTCTTTGCTCAATGTAAATTCTACAGAAAACCTTGTTGTAGCGATTCAGTTTATTATGTACTACCTTGAAGACTGTGACATCCACTTTTCTTGTGTTTTGGGTCATAGCGGAAACTTTGGCAACGATAGAGCGGACCAGTTTGCCAAAGAGGCAACTTGCCAAGATATGAACCTTTCAATGTCCGTGCCATTGTCCCACTGGAAGCATTTACCTTGGGAAAGAACTATTTCCTCCTAGAACACCGAATTCTTGGCTTCGTCTAAAGGTTTGTGGACTAAAAGTTTTTTCCCGATCATTTATCAATGCCTATATAAAATGTATGAAATTTGTTACTGATTTAAAGTTATCCCACATTCTAACAGGACATAGAAATTTTTTTTTAAGAGCTATTTGTGTCTAGATTTAATTTAATGGGTAGCTATATTTGTTCTTGTGGTTAGAATGCTGAAACTACTGAACATGTATTGTATTGTAACCTATACTTTTGTAAAAGAGAAAATTTTAAAAAGGAGTTGAAACACAATTAGGTATTTTCTGGCCACCTGCTTTGTCTTTGTTGGTCAATTGTACTGAAGGTCTTAATGTGTCTTGAGAAAATTTGTTTACTGTATGGATTTTTAAAGTTTTATTGTATGTGGTACCTCCCCTTATTTATGTTTGTGTATTTTCTCCCTTCTCTCCTTTTTATTTCATATTTTTATCTTAAACGTTTTTTTCTTTAAATTGTGTTTTAAATTATATAATTGTGTTACCACTTACATCTGTAAGCCTCATGTTATGCAATGGGGAGCATGAGGAGTTTCACAAATAAATGAATTAAAAATTTTAAAAAATTGTGATTAAAGTATTCATACAATGTATCTGAAATATTATTCTTATAAAGCTAAATAATTAAAAACACACACACACACACCTTATTCTAACTTTTGTTATTATTTTGTTTATAACAATTTGTCATTTTTGAAAAAAAACATCTGACTACTTAATTATTTGCAATCAAGACAATGACATTTCAATTAATCCTTGTGACCAAAATAAAGAGTTTGTCAAAATAAAATTGTTATCAAATCATAAAATTGTCAAATGAGTATGTAACCTTATTTTTACTTTAAAATAAGTTTACGATTTGTGTCTAAATGTGTAATATTGATGGTGACTGGGGATGATAAATGGGTCACGTACGACAATATTGTGTGAAAACGATCATGGTCAAAGCGCGGTAAATCAGCTAGCTCAAACAGCGGCCAAATCAGGACTAACGGCCAGGAAGGTTCTGTGTATTTGGTGGAACTGGAAAGGAATAATTTATTAGGAGTTGCTTCTGTATGGACAAACACTAAATTCAGATCTCTACTGTCAACAACTGGACCGTTTGAAGCTAGCGATTGACCAGAATTGGCCAACAGAAGGTGTTGTGTTTCATCAGGACAACGCCAGGCCACACACTTCTGTAGTGACTCGCCAGAAACTGAGAGCTTAGTTGGGAAGTTTTAATGCATCCACCATATAGTCCGGACCTGACACCAGGCGATTAACACCTTTTTTTTTGCATTGCAAAACTTCCTGAGTGATAAGAAATATGGATCAAGAGAGAGAAGATTGTGAAAATGGAGTACTAGAGTTTTTCGCCAATAAGGACTAAGACTTCTATGAGAGAGGCATTATGAAGCTATATTTAAAATGGCAATAAATTATACAACAAAACGGTGCATATTTGACCCAAATCGGAAGCATGTTAAATAAAGTCTTGATTTTCATGCAAAAATAATAGATTTCTTTTTCCCCAACCTAATATTATATATAAAAAGTACTATAAATTTTCAGTGAAAAGAAAGTTAAAATTACAAAAGCACAATTTAAAGATAAACACACAATTTCTTAAATGGAAATTAACCTTAACTATATATTTACAGGGCCGGCGCTAGGGGGGGACAAGCCGGGCCCCTGCCCGGGGCGGCAAACTGGCTGCAAAACTAACTAGTTTATGAGGAAAATAAACGAATCAGAATAAAAATTCGAAGGAAACAAAATTAAAAATGTGTTTGCAAAATATTCACGTTTTCTGTGGATTCCTAAAGTTTTTTTTTACGAGTATTCATTAGTATTTAAAGCCATGTTTCCCAATGCTGGTCCCATGGGGGAAGGGGGAGATAAATAAGAATTTCGGCATCCGGTTCCTTCTCTTTCAACTAATTTCCTATAACTGTTGCTGTTTTGTATACGTGAATTTGGGTACTATTGAAAGAGATAGATTTTGGCAGAGATTAGTCTCAACAAAAGTGATGAAAAGCACGGTCAAGTTTTATGAATGAAAAGAAAAGGGCAGGATGACCCCCCCTGAGAAAAAGACTCTTTTTCGAAGAAAACTGAGGGAATCTTGTGTCAATTTGATTTCCGGACTAATTCTTTTAGTTTCCTGTACTTAAACAGACAAGATAAAGTAGGACAACAAAGAAGGTAATAATATTTTCATTTTCAAATTCTTTTTTTAGATTTTTAATGCGCAGGAATTTTGATCATCGCGTAAGATAAAGTGAAAAGAAAAAATTTTGCTACATTTGAGGTTTTTCTTTTTTATTTATTTATTTATATATAAATATTAATGTCATCAGTTTCGTAGAATATTTTCATGTTGATTAACATTTTTAAGTATGTCTGTTTTCGTAGCTTGAATGTACCGTAATCTTCTTAAAACATTTTCGATTGACATTGTTATTCAAATGAAAAAAATATTATTTGCCTCTCGTATAAAAATAACTTCCTAAGTCGCTTATAAAGGACGATAGTAGGTCATTTAAAATGCAAAACATTAATTATTTACCATACATAAAGAATCCTAACAGCAATAGCTCGAAATTGAAATACAACGTAGTTATATTTATTATGATGATTTTGTTTTGTAATCGTAATATATTGTGATAATTTGGTTAATAATAAATGAACTATTCTCTAATTGCTAAATATTTAATTGATATTGCTTCAAACTGTTAAAAGAATTTTCAAAGAAAAAAATAAGTTAATTTTACTTATGTAGACACTTTTTTTTCTTTTTATTGAATGTAACATGTGAAATATATACATAATTTTTCTAATCTATTCTAAGATTATTAAGTTAGCCATTCTTTTGTAAGATTAAATTATTAAAACTTGAACAATATATATATATATATATATACTAGCCGTTACCCACCCGCTTCACTGGGTATTTCACGATGTTGTATATATGTATACTGTTTACATATGTATTAATTATTGATATCTAGCATTAAGAATTCGATTGTATTGAAAAATATATTTATAGCTGTTACACTCTCGCCCGTTGATATAAAAAGGACATAAATTATAATATCTAATTTCTATTTATATCTAAAATAGAAGGAGAAAGATATATTTCGCTCACTTAACCTAATAATCAAGTGGATTTCTACCAAAGCAACTTTCAGTGGATCTCTACTCCATAAAATAAACATGTGTTCTAAATTTCAAGTCTAAATCTAACAGAGCAAAAACGGAATTTTTATCATCAATACCTGGTTCAGAGCACTCTTAGCGGATTCCAATTCAACAAAAGAAGCATGCAAACCAAATTTTATTATTATAGTCTTAGCAGTTCGAAAACGGGAATTTTGTCTACCAATACGCCCAATAACTTTCCCCGCTTCCCCCTGGAGTTGATTTCCGTAAAATCCATTCTTAGTGGAACTCTATTCAACTAAAGAAAAGTGCTCAACAAATTTCAAGTAAATGAGTTGAATTCAAAAACAGGAATTTTTCTATAACACGCCTTAATCCCTCGCAACCCCATTCCTTTGGGGGTCCGTTTTCGCAAAAACCTTTGTAAAAGGAACTTTATTCCATGAACGGAACATACCTTCTAATTTTCAAGCAGGTGTTTCTATTAGTTGAAAAGCGGAAATATTTATGTATTACGCCCCTTAATTCCCCTCAGTGACCCTTGGGGATCAATTTTCCCCAAAACTATTTTGTAGCGGATCTCTACACCATGAAAGGAATTCGCTTATACCAAATTTTAAGACTGTATGTCTAATAGTTTAAAAATGAAAATAATTATCTATAACACCCCTTAAGCCCCCGCAACGCCACTTAGAAAACGATATTCACAAAACCGATCTTACGGCATATCTCTACTCAGTGAATGAAATCTCTTACTCAATTTCAAGATTTCACGTCTAATAGTTTAAAAAAGGAGTTAATTGCCTATAACGCCACTTGGGAGTCGATTTTCACAAAACCTATTCTGTAGGTGATCTGTACTCTATGAAAGGAATCCACTTACCAAATTTCAAGACTGTACGTCTAATAGGTTAAAATTGGAAATAATTATGTATAACACCCTCAACGCCCCTTGGAGGTCGATTTTCGTAAAAATCATTATGTAGGGAAGATGTATTTACTAAATTTAATTTAATGCGTTAATTAGCACGTACAAGGTGACAGCATGAATTTTTTTAAAAACACGGACCATCTCAGAGATTCTTTCCCGAGTTAATCTAAAGAAGTATGATACTGGAGGTTCGGAATTTTCTCAAATTAACCCAGACAATCTGTCAGTACGTTTTAACCTTCGTTCAACATTTAACTTCCTTTTATTGAGATTTTGAAACCAATTTTGAGAATGCTTTGACTATGGTAATACCACAATAGGCAATGAATTTACATGGTCACATTGGGGAAAAAATGTCACATGGCAACGGGAACTGATCGTGATATGCACCAATGAAGATTTTAAAGTTTAGTAAAGGATTCCTGCAATTTTGGCTTTAAAAAAGCAAACCTGTTATTTCTCCAGAATTATGGAATATCGTGAGGAAGTTTTTAATTATTTTTCCTAGTAAGAAGAAGTTTCAGGCAGTTACCTATCTCCAAAACAAAAAAAAAACTGGACACTACTAAAAGAGGATATATAAGGTTAAACCTGACAAGATTGATACTAAATGTAGAAAATTTGTTATTGTAGCGCCACAGATTCAACCCTCTCATTAAAATCAATTGTATGTTGCTTGGTTGTTTTATTTAAGTTATTTTATATATTAATTAACTTTTAATTTAATTAATTAACATATGCTTTTTAAACTTTTAACTCTATACTTCATCAGTTATAAATTTAATTCCTTTAAAGTAGTAGTAGTACTAGCAGTCAAAAAGACATTTAAGTTGATAAATTTGCAAAAATTCAATATTAATTAAGTAGTGGTCTTCCCCATACCGAAAAACATGGCAAGGTGTCTATGAGACAAAAAAGTTTGGAATCTCTGTTTTACACGAACAATTTGAAGGAATATTTAATGCAGTCTAATAATTAATTATGTGTATAATTAATTATATATATCACGTGTATATCATTAATTATATATATTATGTGTATAATTAATTATGTGTATGCTTAGCTTTATGTAATGTATATGTTATGTGTATACTTAATTATATATATTAATATAAAAATACATAAAAAAATGTATAAAATACCTTTAAAATATTGTAAAACAGTTCTGTATGCTACTAATAAAGTTCTTAAAAATGCGTATTTCGAAAAATTTAAAAATTGAGTTAATAAATTATCTGCAGTTTAATATGGAAGAATTTTAAGGAAACATTTAAAAAAATTATAAGATTTTAAACCAAAAAATAAATACAAATATTTTAAAAAATACAAATTCAATGCAGAAACATCCTTTAGATAAATAAATTGCAAAATTTCAGGCGTGAATTTTAAATTTCGAAGGATGATTATTAAATAGATAATTAATTTGAATAAATAGTGATATCTAAATAATATAGAATTAGCAGCCCTAATAAGCAGACAACAATGACTTGAATCCTGAATAATTTCCAAAGCATTTTTAAAATTAAATTTCAATCTTATTAAACTATGTTTTATTTGTGATTAATACATAAAGGCTTTAATTCTCAATCGTTTAATTTCAATGAATACTAATATAAAATAATTCAGAACATAACGACTCATCCAAGACATAAACGAGAGGCTCTTAATCAATGTACCGTAGAACACTGGGGCACTAAAAATTAAAAAATCGATGTTTTCAGTGTGCAATAGTTTTTATTTACGCGATTTCATTTTACTATTATATTTCTCAAAAATCCTTTAAAATGTATTTTTCCTGATTGTGAAAAGGTTTAAAAGCGTTAGTATGTATATTTAAGAAAAAATTCTAGTAATAATAGGTTCCAATCTATAGCAATATTTAAAATCTTTAGAAAAGGCAACAATAAGAATGTCAAAATTATGACAGAAGTTTCTTATAAATAACAACAGGAAAAGGATTTAATTAAAATTTTATTATTACAGAACAATAATTAATGTGGAAGAATATAAGTACTATTTTTTGTTGTTGTGTGCGTGTTCCTAGTATAAAACTATTTAATGATAGTGGAAGCAAGATGTGCATTACAGAAATAAAAATATGATAAAGTAAAAAATTATAAAGTAGATAAATGATTTTAAACAAGATTCGTTAAGAAAGCCGAATAGATGCATTAAAACCACTAAGGTATCAAGTAGGAGGGATATACGATGCTTTACTTGCTGTTTGCAATAATTCGAAGATTGACAACTCTATAAGAGTTGAGGCTTCTGGACTATTAAGCTGTGTCAAACAATTTAAGTTCTTATGCTGCATTGTAATTTGGTACAAAATCTTAAATTGTATCAATCCCATAAGTAAGCTCTTGATTTGCCATCTGCTATGGAGCTCTTGAAAAATCGTAAAGATTTTTTCAAGGATCTTAGATTGGACACAGCCTTAAATGAAATGCTTTGCGACGCTCGAGAATTCGCTGACGAAATTGACATACCGGCTAGTTTTGAGCTCACCCAGCCATGTCATAGAGTTCGAAGAAGGAATGTTAATTTTGACTATGAGGCACGAGAAAATCCGATAGAAGATCCTACTTTGAAACATAAGACAGAGTTTTATTTTTTCACATTAGATAAAGCTATCAATGCACTTGAATCCAAGTTTGATTTGATCAGTACCCACAGCAACTATTTCCAATTTTTATACAATATTTGTGATTTAAAAGATACTCCTCAAAACGATTAACTAAAGTATTGTAAAATTCTAGAAACAGTGTTAACTGATGGGAATTCATCGGATATAAACGTGCTGGATCTGGCAGACGAGATAGTAGCAGTTTAGGCTTTGCTAAGTAAAAATGAAAGCCCAATCCAGATTTTAAAATTTATATCGTACCTGGATTTTGCTCCAGATCTCGGTATAGTCATAAAGATATTGCTTACTCACCCAATAAGTGTGGAAAGGGGAGAAAGGAGTTTCTCCAAATTAAAATTAATTAAAAAATTTTTACGCTCCACAACTACCGAGGATCGGCTAAACGGCTTGACGACAATAGCCATTGAACAAGAACTGACTGAAAAGATTAGTATTAAAGAAATTATAAAAAAATTCTCAGAATTAAAAGTGAAAAAGAAACACTTTTAAGTTTAACTCTTGGTTTAAGTGTATTTTTAATATGTAATTAAGTTTTAATACTTAGTGGTTCTGAAATTTGTTGTAGTATTTTTTTAATATCTGTATTTTATAATTATACACTAGAAATGACTTTTTTTGTGTGTAACCCTAATTTTAATTTAGTGTCAAAAACATAAATTAATAAATTAGTATTTTTTGCTAACCAAAACTTATACATTATTGATAGCAATTTTTTTGCTCTCGTTTTATTTTGCCACTAAGCATGGAAAGGGTTTAGGTTATTTCTTTTAATTTTTGTTATAAAAGGGCGGCATTTTACCTCTTTGCACGGGGTGGCGAAACTGCTAGCGCTGGCCCTGCTATTTACATCTATAGGTAGAATACAGATCTCAGTTATGGGACTCTTAAATTCTCCTGTCTTTGTTTTAATTATGACTGTTCTCACTTTACCGTCAGAACCATGATAGACCCCAACGACGCGCCCTAAAAACCAGTTGCAAACTAGTGTAAAATCCTCCTTTACAATTATTGTCCCACACATTATATTGTCATTCTCGATCATCCACTTTGTTCTCTGTTGGAGAGTATTCGGATAATCGGTACTCCATTATTTCCAAACTCCCTGAATTACTTTTATTGTTTTCTGCCAACGGCTTAATCTATTGTCATTATTAATTACTATGGCCTGAAGAATAGAATACCAATACAACTGTGCATATACCAATCAAGAACTGTGCAGGCGTTAATACCTCAAAGTTATCAAAATCATTGGATATTGGTGAAAAGGGTCTGGAATTTAAGATTCCTTCCTCCTGGATAATCAGTGTTTCAAACTCTTCGTATGTGAGTCGGGATCTTCCCAGTGCTCTCTTGAGGTGATATTTCACTGACTTTATGCCCGCCTCCCAAAGACCTCCCCTTGGTGGAATAAAATTCCATTCAATACCTTCCTCAGTGAAATATGACACCAGATTTTGATCCGAAAAGTTAAGGGTCTTATAAAATGCCTTTAGTTGAGAATTCGCACCAACAAAATTTGTTGCATTATCAGTAAAAGTTTTGGAACATTTTCCTCACCTAGACATGAATCTCTTAAGGGTGGCAATTACTGCATCCGAAGTCAAAATCGGAAAGAATTTCAAGGTGGATGGCATGAATCACAAAGCAAATACGAACACAAACATAAATTTTGTTTAGAATACCCTTTCTCTGATTTTAGTAAGCTACAAAATATGGACCTCCCAAATCTAGACCAGTTACACTGAATGGAAGGGCAATGTTCACTCTTTCATACGGAAGATTACCTATTTGAAAAGAGGGAATTGGTTTGCACACTTGAAACGTACCA